>JACBWW010000286.1:0-53211 GCA_020086605.1 Lanius collurio | reverse complement strand
GAGAGGACAGGACAGGACAGGACAGGACAGGACAGGACAGGACAGGACAGTGATGCACCAGAGGGTGGTAGGGCACTGGAAGAGATTCCCCAGGGAAGTAATCATGGCACCAAGGCTGCCAGAGCCCAAGGAGTGTTTGGATAACTCTCTCGAGCACATGGTGGGATTGTTGAGTTATCCTGTGCAGGGCTAAGAGCTGGTCTTGATAATCCTTGTGGGTCCCTTCCAACTCAGGATATTCTGTTATTCCATAGTGATACAGATTTTCCCTTGCTAATCAAGAAGATGACCTTTTATGTTCTCTATGGATATCACAGATACACAACAGTGTGTATATATATATATATATATATATATATATATGTATATATATAATACAAGAAATGGCTATTGCATAAGAAGTCTGGATGCCTGTAACAAACAGATCATACCTGTGACATGCAGATCAATCTGTAATTTGAGTTTACCTTTCAATGTCTTGTCATTCTGAGACACAGCATCAACTTCTCCAGAACCCAGGGGATCCCACCATGTTTTAATGGAATGTCTTCATTACATTTTGATGTCTTGGGGACAAAGAACTGGGATGGGGAAAGGGGGAAGAATAGGCCCACTGATGATTCTCAGAAATGGGGTATATTATCTATGATAGAAGCATGCTACTTCCTCGAACTTAAAAGTTTTAAGGGAAAAAAATCAATTCATCCTGAAAGAATTAATACTAAGGGGCAAATCTGTTATTTCTGGTACCGTTTCTGTGGAACATGTGTTCCAGTTACTTTTCTGTGTCATTTCTGGAATGTGAAACTGAGAGCATGAAATGATTAGTTTGATGGCCTGCGCATCAGGAACAGGATGAAAGCTGCCTGATAACTGTCCAGAAAATTGGCCTCTTTCACTATGAGGTTGTTTGTAGAGAAGAAGTTAGAAAGGAAAAAAAAATCCCAAACTTTCAATTAAATAAAAGCTTGAAATCAAGAGGCATTTACTGGCAATGAGGGTGAAACTCTCTCATTTAATTCTTCCACATTTGTAGAGGTTTGGAAACATGAGGGAGCATCTTTGGAAACAAAGACGTGGGAAAGATAAGGAGGGAGCAGGAGGGATGGGATACTTGGGGTAAATAAAATCCTGTGAGATCAAGCTCAAGTTGGCTGACAAAGTAGTGGTGTCCACTGGTGGGGTTCTACAAGGTTCATTGGTTCATTGGTTCTTCAGGGTTCATGCACAGTTATTCTCCACTGAGACACAGCAGCCAAGGGTCAAAGCTGTGCCTTTGGCCACACCACCCAGTGATTTAATAAGAGACCCAAGAAATGACCTACAGGCCTGTGAGAGGCTTTGTTTTCAAAAGAAAATATTTCAGGTGCTGACTTGTATTTCTGGTGAAAATGGAAGCTTTGAATTGTGAGTAATTCAGCTCTGGCTGGATTGTCACCTGCCTCTGTCAGGGATGTGGAAGGGTCTGGAGATCGGAAATGTGAACCCTGGCTGGTCCAGCTCACTCAGGGATTAAGAGTGATGTATATGCCCTACACAACAGGAGTTGTACCCAGAGTTCTGCACTGCAAACCCATTCCTGAGTGTTGTGGTGGTCCCCCCTGGGCTCCCCCCAGCCGGGTCCCTGCCCTGTGACTGAGTCAGGTCTGCCTTAGGTTCCAGCCCCCCAGGCTCTGAGCTGGTTGGGTGTTTGTCCCATCCCCACCCCTGGGATCCCCTTTCCCCCTGTCTGTGATAAAACCAGCAGGACACAAAGTCCCCCCTCTCACCTCGCTGACTCTGCCCAGGTCAGTGCTCTGTCCCCCCCAGGACAGAGGGAATAAATGACTTAACATCATAAGAGGCTTGAGCTCTATTTCTCTTCTCAACTTCTGCTCTGGTGGTGGCTGTCACTAACACTGGCTTAAGTGGGGCTGCACAGTCGAGGGATATCCAGGCTGGTTGTGAATGGTCTAAGGATATTCCAAGACATAAAGAGGCAAGCTCGCCACAAAAATTAAGCAGTGGACAGCTGATAACCCCAAGGCCTAAGTGGCACTTTGCATGCAAAGGGCTCAGTCTCCCCAGGACACCCCATGAGAACTGTGTCCTGGAGCCAGTTCTCCATGTGCTTCACACAAGGAGGGGCATAATTGACTGTAATTTAAAATACAGAAACAAGCCAGGAGCTTGGCTAGCCTTGGCTTCTGGGCCTCTTTCAGAGCAAAAGACCTTAATGCATGTCTAAATCCTCTGGAGCTCCAGTCTTTAATCTCCATGGGTCTCTTTTCCCCACCCATCAGATGAGGATGCCTTTGCTCTTCAGTTTATCTATTTAAAATTTATTCCTCAGGTACCTCTAGTGCCTGCTCCAGAACTAGTTTCATTTTATGCCAGAGCTAGAAGGTAATTATACTCCACCTGTATTTGTCTAGCTGGTTATGTATCCTAAATACATGTCCCTCAAAGAAAGCTTGACAGCTTCTTCTCTCCTATCTTCTAGTTAAACTAAATGACATAAATGTTTTCCTTTCCTTTCTTTTTCCTTTTTTTTTTCGGCCTTTCATTCTGAGTAACAAAGAGAGAAGGAAATGATGACATTCATACCTTCAGAAAAGGACAAATGAGCATTTCCTGCCTCAGAAAATCACCTTCTTCACACGTTCTGTTTTAGCACCCATTTGACAGCTGTGAGTTGTCTACTAAAACAAGAGAGTTGGAAGAAACAATGAAATTCTTGGTCTTTAGTGGTGTGGTATTTATACACAAGAAAAAATATCTGATCATTTATATTGTCACCTACAAAGACTACAATTTCCTTGTTAACAAATGACATGAGAAGAAAAAATTCTGAAATATATTAAGTATCAGAGAAGTGTCCTTACATAATGCTTTTTAAAAGTTTTTGAGTCATAAATACCTACTAGTAAAAGTTTAAAAAATACTCACCTTTAGTTCAGCTACAAGAAACTAAACTAGATACCTTTGGATTTTTGGTTTGCTATGAAAATGACTAAGAAAGGTGAAATATTTCCATCTTAGGGACAGAGTTCAGTACAGAGTAATGTTAACACAGTCACCTGGAATTGTCCTTATTCCCCAGTGGGTCATGGTTTTGTAATTAATATTCTTCTGACCTCAATTGCTTAAAATAGCCTGCCAAAACCAGACAATGACAACTGTAAGGTAACACTGATATGAAACTGCAATTGGTTTCAAGGGGAGCTGTAAAAACGAGGGGAGAATGAACTCTGGCCTAGTTTCAGCTGGGATAATTTTCTTCCTAGTAGCTGTGTTTTAAGTTTAGTATGAAAATAAAGTTGATAACACATTGATGTTTTAGTTGTTGCTTAGTGCTTACTCTAAATCAAGGGCTTTCAATTTTCCAGGCTCTGCCAGTGAGGAGCTACACAAGAAGCTGGAAAGGAGCATGGCCAGAACAGCAGACCCAAACTGGCCAAGCAATATTCCATTCCATGTCATAGACTGTCATGCTCAATATATAAACTGGGAGGAGTTGTCCAGGAGGTGCCAATTGCTGGTCAGGATGGGCTGGGCTTTGGTCAGCAGGTGGTGAGCAATCGTTTTGGGCCTCTCTTGTCTTACTTGGATTTTATTCCTCTTTTTGTCACCTCCTTTTTCATTGTAATTCTTCTTATTGTTGTTGCTATTGTTGTAATTATTATTATTATACTGAACTTTATTTCAGTTATGAAACTGCTCTTATCTCAACCCACACATTTTACCTTTTTCTAACTTTCCTCCCCATCCCTCCAAGGGCCATTGACTGAACAGCCATGTGGTACTTACTTGGACTTAAACCATGGCAAGCTCATATTATCTCGGGTCTCATCTCCTGTCTGATAAAAAGAAACATAACTATCAACTAGGCAAGCTACCGGCCACAGATCTTTCCTTAGTCTAATACTCAAAGAACCTTGATTAACAAGAGAGGTGGTAGAAACAATACCAGCAGCAGAGCTGGTGAAGCATGATCATGATCCCTCTGTACTCAGCAGAGCCTTAATGAAAAGCTGTAATGACACCTCTGATCATAACATCTTTACCACTTCTCAGGCAGAAATTTTCCTCCTTCCCTGCAGACGTACACATTTTCCACTGTGTTTTCCTTCTGGCACTTTATAAGCAAGCTTACATTACATGTAAGATTCACAGCCTTTGGTTGATACAGAATTTAGTTATCTAGTCAAAACCATTTCTGTGGGATCTGCCTATACGTAGAGAAAGAAAAGGTCGTTCATGCAATCAGTAGGTGTTTTCCACAGAAGAATTTCCCTACTGAAGTGTCTGAAGTGTCTGAATACAAAAGGTTAATTTCCCTGCTGAAGATCTTGACTCTGGGAGACAAATATGCTTGGACAGGTTTGTGTAGCCAGAGACAGGGTAGACACTGTGGCTCAAAACTAGGGCCCGAATCCTTTGATTTAAACCTGTGTTTCACGGGTCCTCTAACTTGAAGCTGCTAATCAGAGGTGGATATGAGCAGGAAAAGCACAGTGATGACACTGCACAGTTTTTGTCACCAGCATAAAGGTGATGATTCAACAGGAACCATTTCTGCAGAGCAAGCAGGTCGTGAAGCTCACCACCCCCAGTGATCTACAGTACAGAAGTCTCAAACATACCCACCAATATTGTTGATTAGGGTGTCATGGAGTTTGTAAAAAACACTGTGTGTTTCATGCTCTGAGATACTAAGCTCTTTTCAACCACTCTGCAATAAGTTTTCTAGGATCATTACCCATTTAGACTTTCAGGACTGGGGTTCCCCTGAGGTTGGATTTATCTCCTTATCTTAAAGCATCTATAACACAGATACCTACATCTAAGCTAGTCATCCTCAGTTCCCTTTACAGTGAATAGAGAGGAAGAGGCATCTGGAGAAGGTGATTCATCTAATCCTAATATAGATATCAAACAACTATCAGATTAATTGCTCTCTAGAGATACCTGTTTATCTCTATTGACAATAAAAGCAGCCTAGAGTGACTAACTCAGACTTACCTGCCTATGTCTTGGTTGCCTACAGTTAACTGAGATAAATCCCAGCCAGAGCTTCCTTTGATCAAGCAATTCAACCACTACCATGAAATGTAACAGATAAGAGGGGCAAGAGTGGATGAACAGGAAGGACAGAGTAATTGTGTGTTACACGATCAGGAATAAACACACCAGTGAAGGGATTCATAATCTTACACTAGCCCGAAGATATCTTCCTTTCCATTTGTCCAAAGTGAACCTGAGGGGAATGCTCTATCTGTCCTCAGGAACATGCTCCTATCTCTTCATGGTAGCCTGTTTTGTAGATCAGAGCTGAGGATTCCCTGAGCTGACTTGACTCATCAAAGCCTCTCTCAGCAAGTGTGAACATTAAGAATTACAGCCACCTGAAGACCTCACCCCTGACCTTCTGCTTCAGGACTTGAGTGATTTGCTCTTGGAGTTCAGATTTCATTGATGATCCAGCCTCGTTGTGCTGTTACTCAGATGAGGGGGGAAAAAAGAAATCTGAGAAATATGGAGGCAAAATGAGGGTTCCCCCTTCTTGTTTTTTACACCAGTATTATCCCTACCACAATTTGAAAATGATGCTGCACCAAAAGAGGATAACATTAACCCTTATTTCACATAGTTGTTCCTAAGGGACAAACTTACAAGTCACTCTGTCCAGTCTTGGATCAAATCAGATCCAGGATCAGTGAGAATATTTACTTCAAATGCCTTTTCAGCTCTCTAGGAAAATTTGCTGTTCACCTGTCTTTTCCTGAATTTGATTTTTTAAAATTTCTTCTTAACCCACAAGGAAAAAAAAAATCAAACCAAATACCCTCAGCCTGTGTTGGCTTTTAGAAAGAAGGGAGAAGGAATAAATCTGGCTTCAAAAATTTTTGACAGTTGGCGTGGTAATGAGCCCATTCCAACTGAAATTACCTCATTGCTGCTCATTTTTCCTGGCTACCAATCGATTTATGAAGCTCTTTTAACATCTAGAGAAGTGTTAATGAATGAAGTGTTTAAAAATAACATACATCAGGAGGTTGTAAATTACAGCCCCAGCATCCTTTGAATGAATTCACATCCCACATTGCCAACACTCACCTGGTACCCATCTGCTGCAGCATGGGTGTTCATTCAAGGTCTGAATTTATTATCCACAAATACGTGTTTGGGGTTCCACCAAGCCTTGATTCATCAGCATCCAGCTCAGCTGTCAGTTCTGACACAGCAGAGGAAGGGGGAGAGAAAACAGTGGTCATGAGGGGGTGTCACTGCCTTGAGGAGATGAAGCAGATGGAGAACCAAGGCCAGCTCTGGCCATCCTGAAGCAATGTTAGAGCAAAAGCACACAGTGATGAGTGCTGAATCAGTGCACCTCACACATTTCAGGCCCTCTCTGGAGGTGGATCAGGTACCATTTAGTGTCATTAACTAAAGCACCACCACTGGCATGGTGTTGGTATGGACTTTTCTAGAGAATTCTGCTTGCCTGGCTATCAGCAAACTTAAGGAGAGGTCAGCTTACAGCCTGAGACATCAGTAACTTGGTGTTGTAGCAAAAAAGAATAAATTTCTTCTGGACTTCAACATGCCTGTTGTGTGTAACTGAAAGTAGCAGCAATGCAACTGTACTCAGGACACAAGACATGAGGTTTTACTGTCAGGCTGAGCATCATCCTTCAAGAATAATGCTGACAGAGAGGCAGGAGTCAAGAGGAGAACAAAAAGAAAGCTTAAAAATTACAAAAACCAACCATAACAAAGGTTGATGGGGCAGTTTCTAAGGCCAGCAGTCATCTCACCTATTCACCCTGTAGCTGTGACAGGGAGCTGTAAGTGTAGGTTTGGGTACAACAATGTGGAACACATTCTCTTCACCCTGCTTCTCCAAGGACTTTTCAGGAAGCAAATTGTATAAATAGGAACAGCTTCATGCTTGAAAGTCAACTCTTACCTGTCCTTCTGTCCCATCAAACTGGACAAATCTTATGGATTCAGCCCAGCCCAAAGTAAGGATAAATCAGGACTGAAAAATTATTCTGTACGACTCCCAGGAATGATCAAGTCAATCCTTCTCCTAATGATGTCAATGGCAAAGCATGCAATGACTGAGGTGGCAAAGAACTAGACTTTAAATCTCTTTAATTAGAATAGAAGAGTAATTTTTGTTAACGCTTCTCTTAGTGGTATATACATATATGTCTACTTCTTAATGAAGTAGATGGATTCCCATCCAAAACCAGCACACTGCCACTCAGGAAGGCAGACTACATTAGAAATGTTATCAAGATTAAGAAACAAAACCAAACCAAAAAAAGAAAGAAAGAAAATGGGTAACAGCTGAATTTCATGATTCAGTGATAACATTTACCCATCCCATCTCTTGGCCCAGAACATCAGTGCTTTGTCTCCCACCAGGCTCTTTGTTCTATCTTAAAATGTAATGGTAATCAGTGAGTTGAAGCAAATGGCCATCACTCACTCATTTCAGTCTTCCCTTGGCCACCAAATAAAGCTCATGCTATTGAAGTATCCAGAAGATCTAGGATTGCATGTAAATGAGTGAGGAGCCCAACACAAACCACTTTATTGTTCTCTGGTTCATACCTGAAAAACTCCTGGTTTCAGACTGTGAACAAAACTCTCCTCTTGTCTCAAAGAAAAATAATTATTCCTAAGCCCACAAAAAAGAAAGGAGATCTATCAAAGCCAGGATAGACTAGATTCCATGCAAAGTGTCAAAACAGATTTTGTTTCTGTCCAGAAGAATCTTCTGCTTTTGTGCAGATAGATGCAAATGCTGAAAAATTCTCTCTGTTTTCATGACTTTACTCCAGGTTTACAGAGGTGTAATCGAGGACTGAATTTAACTCATTGTGTTATTATTTTTCAATTCAAACTACTCTTAGTAAAATAAATGCATTGAAAGGCTCACTGTGGGACAAACAGCACCTGTCAACCAAAGAGGTTTTCTGAAACATAAAAAAGGGACTTACATTTTTTACTAAAGTCGACAAAATTTAGGTCCTTGGTTAAAATGCCAAGACATCTTCGATAACACATTTACACACCTATAAAAACAAAAGTTCACTCAAAAATTCCAATAAATGGTCCTTAGGTTGTATAAGAGCCATACAGCTGCAAAAACATCAAATATGTCTCTGATAGATTTTAAAGCAACAGTCAAAGAAAATTCTTGTATACAGCTTCTAACTCAGTTTTAATTTGCCTTTTAAATTTGAACTCCTCATTAATTAAAAAACTAATATTCAAATTTTGAAGGGGAGACATCACTCTGTCCTCAATCAGAAGTTTCCATGTAAATCTCAAGATGTGCCCAACTAAATTTCTTCTTCAACTAGACAAATATGAGACAGAAAAAAAAGAAATAAAAGAGGGCAAAAAAAATTTGGGTGAAAATGGTCTAAAAACAAATCCTTAGCTGATGTAAATCTGCTTGGTGCTAATGAAGTGTGCAGGGTTACATCAGCTGAGGGATTAATCCAGGTCTCAGACTGAATGCAAAATGAAAGCTGAGAAATGCCTAATGCCATCACGATATGAACACATTGAGAAAATAAAAAGGTAAACTGAAATAATGAGGGAAATTAAGGCTCCACATTAAACAAGGCCCCATCACACTCTGTGAAATCCAAGCCAAATAATAGATTCCAACAGAGCTTGTTAGGTGCACAACAGTTTTCCAAACATTTGCACTCACATTTTACTGGACAATGCATGGCCTGAGTTTCTATTAAGCCATTATTACATTTTGCAGACATCATTTTGACACATTTTTGAGCGGGCTGGAAGCCCTTGTTTATTCAGCTTTCCCCTTGGGCACTTTGAGAAGTTTTTCTCCTGTAATTCCAGTTCTGCTTTGCCTAGGTACACCTTTCACAGTCACAGTTGTGTTATTAACTCAATGATTGACTGACACAAGTGACTGGATTTTGAATCTTTGCCATCAAAGCCACTCTGTCCACACAAAGGTGACATACAAGTCCATATAAGGGAAATATAAAGGGCACAAAAGACTTTTTAAGCAAGGGTGTGAATTTGCCCAGACCTTCAAAACTAATTCCTCATAGAAAAAGCAAAAAAAGTTGTAGATAGACCACCAGTGTTCCCACATAAGCCTTGTATTTTCTCTCCTTGGTGCTTCTTTGTGCCTGTATAATAGAGATAGACCCTCAAAGAGCACCTGACATCCAGAGCCCTCAGTGAGGCTGGGATTTACAGTGTTTAAAGCATTCATAGTCAGCCAGAGGACTCATTGTCATCAATCAATGTAGCTCAGAGGGACTTATTGTACAAGCATGCTGTTGGGAATAGATGAAGACAAAATAATAAGGTGTGTTCTGGGGTTATAAGATTTGAACTAATTCCAGCATGTGTACACAAGGCAAAAGTCTTCTTGAAGGCAAAGACAAGAACATGGCATGAAAATGTCCCTACCATGTGAAACCAAAGGTCCAGCTGGTGTTAACCCTGTCTTCAGCAAAGTTCAACAGGAAGTGCCAAGCAGAAGAGACCTATATTCTTAGAAAACTGTTTTCTGTTCTTCTAACAAACTGGTTCAAGGGTCTACCTGGCCTTGAACAACCTCAGAAGGACTTTGATCAGTTTGTAAATGTACCATATGCAAGGTCCTGTGGAGGACACTCCCATGGTTGTAAGAGTAATCTTTTCTTTCTTTTTTTGTTGTGGTTGGCACTCACTCATTATTGGGGAAAAAAAAAGGAGATAAAGAGATTCTTTATTTTGCTTCTCCAAAATGGAGAATTAACCTCTGTTATGTCAGCTTTTTTGATGGGTGAACAGTTTTTGTCTAGTTATTCTAGTTATTCTATTTTCTCTTTTCAGTTCTGTCATATTTTCTTTGAAATTAAGAAAACCATCACTACACACAATATTCAAAGTGTGGGAACCTGATTGATTCAAGGCCAGGCTGGACAAGGCCCTGAGCAACATGATCTAGTGGCATCCCTGCCCATGATGGAAATGAGAACCAGATAATTTTGGAAGTTTCTTCCAACCGAAATCATTCTATGATTTTATTCCATGATTTTGTTACTATAGATTTATTCAGAGACATATTAATGATTTCTAGTTTGTTCTCTGTTGTTTTCTTAGAAAGCATCAAAACCTAAATTACTTTTTGACATGTATCAAGCTTTGGTCTGATATTTCCATCAAAATACAGCTCCAAGTTCTATATTTCTGAGTAATAAAAAATCAATCTCAAGGTGGAACCGGAATATAAATTTTCATCATATCCAAAGACCTGGATCTTAATGCAGCTCTGAATTTCTTAGAGGAACAATGTCCACCTCCAGAGGCAGAAAACCAAAATCCTGGATATAAAGCCCAACAAATTAGTGACCAAATGCAAGATCTGCAGAGCTACAGATCTCAGTTTACAGCCTCCTGTCAATATTTAAAGAATATTACTGATGTCCTGTTGTAAGCTAATAACACAATATTAATATTCAATTAATGATTGATAAAATATCGGTTTCTCCTCAAAAATATATAAGCAGAAACTAACTAAAGTTTCAGAGTGTACAATTCAATTTTTACCTACGTTTGTCATCCTCTCTGAGCAAAGCCATGGAAAGAAGCTTCTGACTGACCTTTTCCACAGGAAGATTCCAGCTTCTGGAAGGAATCATTAAAGATTATTCCCCACTATGCTACAAACTCTGGGCTCAGTTATATTCACACCATGTCCTTTATGATCTATGTCTGCAAGAAGGCCCTGGAATGGGTACAAACCTAATGGAACATTTCCCTTTCAGACTGAAGACTGTGCAAGGCAGAACTTAAGAACATGTAAAACAGGACTTTTTAATGTTTTCTGGGTTTTTTCCTGAACTACATAGCAATACTTATGAAACACTTTGATTTTTTTTGTGCCATGAAACCTATTCAGAAGTATGTGTAAAATTTTCCTTACCATTGCTTAAAGAGATTAGAAAGAAACTTGCTCCTTATATTATGATACATTTTACTCTAAAATCGGTCAAGTTTTGTTGACTGAAGTGGAATAATCTTATTAGTGGAACTATCCTGGATGGTGCATATTCATTTTGATATCAAGGCAGAAAAATAAAGATGGCAAAGGATCCTGAAATATGAATTAAATGGGCTACGCTCAGAATTAGGCTTCACATGGCCAAAAGAAAAAGTTTGCAACAGAGGTATCTGTAACTCATCTGGAGTGTTGAGACTCCTGAGTAAATCAATGAAGAGAATTAGGTACTTCCAGGCTGAAACTCATTGCATCATTCTAAACAAGGAATCTAAAATTAGTGATATGAATCATGCTCTAAAATTATTTTTTTTCTCCAGTCTGTATAAAGAATCTGAAAGTGATGAGCTCAGATGAGGGCTCTACTCCGGAAATACTTCAAATTAGCCAGGATGATTTCAGTTCCTCTTTCTTTGCTAACTTAAAATATTTTAGATTGGCAGTATCCTGATTTAGGGAGTTACATAAATAAAATATTCATGACAGATGATGTGATTGCCATCTAAGTCATTGGAATTGCTGTCATTGACTTTAAAGGCACAAGTTTCACCTGGGATGGAGCCTCTCCTCAGTGTAGCTGACTAAAGGTTCAATATTAAGTAAAACTTGTTGCAAGGTCCATGTGAAGTCTATGGAGTGGCACAACCATGGTTTTAGTCTCTGTACTGAAAAGCTGTCAAAGGAGCACAACTGCTGGCACCCATGTCTCCCAGCAAGAATAGCAGGAGAACTAGTTTATATCTAATTTTTAGAAAGCTAAAATTAATTGTTATGAATCCAGGTCTCTGTTTTATTCACTGCATTTCTTCTTTTTCTAGTTTTAGAGAAAATACAGTAATAATAGTTGTAATATTTGTAAAGGAATGGAATCATAAAACCACAGAATGGTTTGGGTTGGAAGGGACCTTAAAGATCATCTCATTCCATCCTCCTGCAATTCCACTAGATCAGGTTGGTCCAAGCCCCATCCAGCCTGGCCTTGGACACTTCCAAGGATGGGGCTTCCACAGCTTCTCTGGGAATCTTGTTCCATTGCCTCATGACCCCCAAGGTAAAGAATTTTTTCCTAATATCTAACATAAACTTATTCTCTTTCAGATTGCAGCCATCCCCCCTTGTCCTGTCACTACATGCCCTGTATTGGGAAAATGTTTCTCTGTTTCCACTGAGTTTAATTGTTTGAAACTGAAGCAGAAAGTCTCTATAACTGCTAATTTACCCCATGTTTCCCACTGGGTTAGAATGTCACCCATCAAAGATACTCTCTTGTTCCAAGTGGCCTTTAAAACTCTTTGTCATAAATAACAGCCCAGCCCAGTGCAGCAACTGGTTCAGAAAGCTTGATTAGACATGGACACCTCTACAAATCACTTCCCCTTCTTCCCTAAGTCATGAACACATTTGAAGAGCTCTACTTCCTAAAGAAGTAATTCCAAGCTGAAAAATGAGTCTTCCAATTGTTTGGGGGGTTTCTGTTGGGTTTTTTTTTTTTTTTTTGTTTGGTTTGGTTTTTGGTTTTTTGGTTTTTTTTTTTTTCCTATTTCTAGCCTGTTTTTTTTTTTCCTGTGTAAGTTTGGAGCAAAGCCTGGAGGGTAACATACAGTGCATGTAATATTTAGTCATGTTGTCTTCTCCCCTCACAGTTAATATATTCAGCAAGGCACTTCTTCCCTCTGTCTCTTATAGATCAATATTTTCACTAATGCCAAAATTATTTTTTCCCTAGATTCAGTAGCAAAGCTAAAGTTCCCTTAGGACTTCTTGGGACACCATGGAAGTTTTTATTACTCTTATATTATGAATATGCTTCATTTATTATGCTGATGTATTTCAAGATAAAGGTCAAAATTTACTGCAGGGAAGGAAGAGAGGAGTATCACTGCAGGAGGGCAGTTTTTACAGGGAAAGTAAGTTTTGGGATTTTTTATTTGGAAGGATTTTCAGTCCTTTGTAAAGACTGTTAATCTAAATTCTTAGGAAATATTTTAAGGGGTGTTAATTTGATTTCTTTAAGCTCCTTAAGAGAAAATTAAAACCCAGAAAAAGAGAAATCAAAGATTTCAACAAGAGGCAATACATAAATGATGAGCAAATTTAGCTCCACAATTCCATGAGAAGGTTGTGGCATTAACCCAGGAAGTTGGGCATGAAGGATTCATTTTCAGGCTCACCTCAGACATTTTTGTGCCCATAAATCTTCCCTATCCTTCTGTAAAATGAAGATCAATGTGCTTTGGTCCTTCCTGGAACCTGAAGTTAACAGTTTTTTCAAGTATTCTGGTGAAGAAGAACACATTACTCTCTTAGATTTGAGCTATTCAATGATTTTCCATTGAAATTGTCTTCTGATGGAAGATGCAAGTTTTGCTAATGTTGAAACACCTCAACTTCCTTAGGAAGCAAAATTCCAAATTTCTTCTGTCTGTTTTAATCAGATGTCAACCCAGATTTTGGGTCTTTTCTCCCATTTCAGGGGTTTCTAATAAATCAGCTGCACAATTGTAATCAATATATGAGGCACTTGGATAATCCCTTTTCAATAAGCTTCAACAGAGCAGACATTTGTTTTACACTTCCCCACATAGGACAGGTGGTTTATCTGCCATTCTGGGTTAGTGGCCATCCTTCAGTTAAGATAATCCAGAACAGACCCTCCTATAGATGGGATGACCAGAGACTTTAAAAATCCTTTCAACAGACACAGAATTAGAATAACACTGCACTTCCCCACATTTGTAAGGGTAAGCAACTGGAATGTCATCGTTAAGTGGGCATTGGTGGAAGTGGTGGAAACATTTCCTTTGGGCAGATCCCATGAAGTCTCCAGGACAATGCAAGCAGCTGCTTCTCCCTGAAACTTGTTCAAAATAAAGACTGAAGCATCACAGGGAAGCAGCTCCACATTAAAATCACAAGACCACCTCTTCACACCCTACAGACTGGAAGCAAACTGGGTCAAATGTTCCCATTTGCCTCATATTATTACAGCCAGCAGAGTAAAGCCAAAATGGGAATTTGGCCTAGGAACCAAAGCATATGACAATGTTCTATTACACTTGCCCAAATCACTGGATGTTATTACTGAGAACATACCAGGCCCTTATTTGAGTGCTGGAGGAGAAGGGATTTGAGCACAGGGCTAAGAGCCAAGAATTCCTGAGTTCAGTGCTGGGGTCTATCAAATAAGCCACACTATTGCTTGTGTTTCCTTGCATGTGAAATACAGGGGGAGGAGGAGGAGAGCATCCAAATTATTCACAACATTAATTTTGGTCTAGAAAAACCATCACCCTGGATGTTTTCCATAGTCTTTGGAGAAAGACAGCCTCCACCATAGCAGGTCTCAGAGAATTACCAGGTGTTGATATACCCCCAGTGATCAAAAGAAAGGATCCTGTAAAGGAACATATTTGTCCTATCTGGCTAACTTTGAAAACTGATAGTGTTCATGTTCAAAGAGCCAGAATGGCAGGATTTCTATACCAGCACATTTCCATGTTAGTTTAAAGCTAGATTTGCTGTGAGAATGTGTAGGTGATCTTGCTAGTAGCTCAGCTGAAATTTGTGCAGCTCTTGAAAGACTGGAGACATTACTTAATGTCAGAATTAGTGTAGCCACACGTAGGATATTCATAAGGTCACGTAGGAGAGTGAGTGCTGGAGCATTACCCAACATATTCAAGAGGTTTCCAAGTGCTTAAGGCCAAGCAGAACCACTAGAAGGGCTTGTGGAATCTCATTTCTTGCATCTTTCTCAGTTTTTTACAGTTGTTCATAATTAAGGCAAACAGATTCCAGCCTAGAGGGCTGAATGATGCTGTGGGTTACATTTCACACAACCAGCCAGTGAATGTCAGGTTTGACTCACAGGTCGGATTCCCCATCGCTCCCAGTGTCTGACGTGGCAAAGTTCAGGGATGGCAAAGGAAGCAGCTGAAATTTCCAGCCTCAGACACCTGCACAGCCTCGGCCCCAGCACAATCTGCAGCAGCTCCAGCATGGTGTGGGTGGAATAGTAAATAGCAGGAGAGAAGGGGGTGAGGCAACATCTGCTGAATTTAGGAGTATTTTATTTGAGCAGGCCTGGACACCTACCCCAGGAGTCTGACAGGAACAAGCTAAAGAACTTTTTGAAGTACTACTGTTATTTTTTAGGAAATCTGAGAAAACTACAGAGTCTCAGGTAGCTTGAAATGTAGCTCTAACATCCTTTAGAAGATCTAGCATTTTTCTACATAAGACTGTCAGAAATTTTCTGGCAGAGGCTCAAAGGCTCATTTTTGCAGGTGTCAAGGGAATAGTCATTCCATGAACCCCCCCCCAAAACTCCTCTTCCTTTATGTGTCATATGTAGTATGAAATTCTGTTCTTTGCCCTAAACATTTTAGCAGCTTCTAAAGGTGACCACATGGTAAAGGATCAATGTGCAGAGTCTCAGTTAGTTGACATAAATAGTCATGAAGAATCAAAATCCCCACCTTTTTCCTGCTTTACTTGGGATGAATTGGAGGAGTTCCCTTCTGAAAATATCCATCTTTCTGAAAAGAAATAATCCAGATATAGACAGCTTATCCACAGACCAGTCAAGTCACGTGCCAGGAGAGCCATCCCTCTGCCTTTCTGTCATGTCCCCAGGTCTCCTCTCCCATTCTTCAAAGCATGTTGGCTGCAGCAAATTCTCCAGTTATTAAGGCTGAATAAAGTGTTAACACTCCTTCCAAAGTCTGAGAAGAGATATGCTGACACACAGCAAAGAAAGCATTTAGGCACATTTCAACAAACAGTTTTGCATTCAGCATTTTTGGTGTGGACCAAACCTGCCCAACAAACACTGCAGATGATGCTTCTCCACTGTTGAGGAGCCATTTGTTTTATTACAAGACAATTATTTAGGCTGGAAAAGACCTCTAAGGTTATTGAATCCAACTGTTAACCCAGCACTGCCAGGTCCAACACTAGACAATGCTCCCAGGTGCTACATGCACATATTTTTTGAACATTTCCAGAAATGGTGATTTCACCATCTCCCTGGATAGTGCTTTCCATTGCTTGATCACTCTTTCAATTAAGAAATTTTTCTCCATATCCGGTCTAACCCTTCCTTAGCAGAACTTGAGGCCAAAGACTCCTTTTTACAGTGTGCAAGGACAGTGTTGGGAAAAACAAAGAGGAGCACCAGGTTTATAACCACCCAGGGGTCCTATTCTATTTATCCCACCTCTAACTTTTCACTTGAGGGTTTGGACCTGCTGGCCACTGGACCAGCCATGAGGGCAGCATAGGGCAGGTCAGGAGCAGGAACAGGTAGCAACCTGAAACACCAGCTGGTTTTGTTACAAGATACAGGCTCACTTTCATCCTGGGAGAAGATTCAGTTCACCCTAACTCAAACCACACACACCTGGCAAGCTCCCAGTTGGTCTTCACCTGGATACCCCCAGCTCCCACACTATGCCTTACGAGGCAGTTTCACTGCTGCAAACTATCTGATAAGCCTTCCTGATCTTCCCACATGTGCAGCTTCAGGTCCAACAGGCAGCTGCCAATGTGCTCCATCTGCCCTCCATGGCTCCCTGCCTGCTCCAAGGAGGATCTGCAAGCAGCAAGCTGAGCCTAGAGGAGCTGGAGATGGGGAGGTCTCCTTGCAGCATTTCTTTTGTTACTCCTAGACCACTATGCCCTCCCCACAGACAACTCTCATGCTGCTCTCCAGCTCAATCTCCTCAGTCTCTTGTGGCTCTTCTCCTGTTGTGTTATATCTGTGCATTTGAGGGGCTTGGGAAATTCAAACCTTTGAGATTTGGGGTTTCTCAGATGTGGGTGACTTGCAGCTTGCCCACCCAGGAGCACAGCAGCATGGTGACCTTCCCACTGCTGTCTCCAGCACCTCCCTCACTACCCACATTTTTCCCCACTCCTCACCTCAGACTCACTCCAACTCCAGGGAAAATTCCCACTGAAGCCAACAGGAGCATCACCCTAGGGAGGGCTACAGGGCTTGATTAATTATTTGTTAATTGCTGTGGAAGGCACTGGGGTGACAGATAACTATCCGTAAGTGGGATGCAGGTTGCATTTTTCCCCTAGTCTTCCACAGCTTTGTGAGACAGCTCGGATGCCCTGAATGTCAGCCTAGCCTCCAACAATGGGATTTGTGAGATCCCTTTGTTGTCTAAATTCCCTTAAGTGGAAATATGTTTTCTAACAGCACAGAAACTCTCCCCAAGGCTTCTGTTGTACCAGGTTAATCAACCATACATGACAGCAGAATTAGAGGTGCTAGTATTTTATGTTCTGCATCTAAAGTATGTTTCTTCGTGTGTACTTAACAGGCTTTAATTTCATAAAACATTGCGCAACAAGGCACCTTGGGGAAGAGCAATTAACTCAGATTATGTTTTCGTTTCAGTGAATACCAAATGAGAAACTCAAATACTGATTTATGTAGCCACAAAGTCAAATCATGCTCCTTAATACTGCCTGATTTTTCAATGTGGCCATCTTTGGTCACAGACAACCCTTTTAGTTCTGACATGCAATTAAGAAGTTGCTCAAACTGAACTCTCCCTTAAAAATATATCAAGATATTTTATAATCACGATACACAGACAACCAGTCCTGTTTGAAGTTAATTATGAGGCTCCTATCATCTTCAGTGAGAGCAGGAATAAACTTACAGAGGACATTTTGGTATAATTTTCCTGTTGATGACTATCACAGCCAGTTTATGTTAATTATGGATGGGGATAGGCACTGCTAAACAATTTGAAGGATGAAGGTACTAATTTAGGATCCAATCTAGCTCTCATTAAAGTCAATGGAAAGATTCCTATTGACTCCAATGGAGGCTGGTTCAAGCCCATAAAGACCGAATGAGCTCATGTGAACCTTCTCATCCAATTTCTCACTACAGAAAAGAAACGATGCATCAGCATCCTTGAACCACTATTCATGCAGAGGGCTTAATTTGGTCACCTTGAGTCACACACAGCAGCTCCTTAATGCACAGACCATTCCCTTGGGATCAAGAGGTCTGTGGACAACGTGCAGTGATTTGGGCTGACTCAGGATCCTGCTGTCTAAAGGATTTTCAGTTGGAAATGCTCTGCTGTGGGTTGCAACAAGGGGTAAGGTGGGAAAGGAAAGGAAAGGAAAGGAAAGGAAAGGAAAGGAAAGGAAAGGAAAGGAAAGGAAAGGAAAGGAAAGGAAAGGAAAGGAAAGGAAAGGAAAGGAAAGGAATCTCCATCATAAACCCAGAAACAGCCTCAGTGGCCATTTCCACAACTTTCAGCTGAAATGCAAGGAGCAAGCCCTTGACATTATTTTCCCCAGGGCATCAGGTTCATTCCTCCCTGGCTCTGCTGTGGGAAACCAACCTGATCCCAGCAGCACAGCAGGAGGGGGTTCCTGGACCCCACTTCTCTCTCATCTCCTCTCCAAGGCAGTCCAGCCACCTCTGCTCTTAAGCACTGGTTCCTTTTCTCCTTCTCTGGCAGCTGCCTGCCTGGCAGCCTGAAGTGCGGAGGCCAAACTGATGTTGAGGTCATGCAAAGCAGAAAACAGTGAATTCTGCCTCCCTGCCTGCATGGTTTCTCTCAAGAGTCAGGCAGCCAGAGAGCCAGAACCTTACATTCAATTCTCCCAATAGGTATATGTTAGAAAATTCCTTCCCATGCAAAAGACATAATTTTTTCTTCTTTCTGTGTTATAAGTCCTATGAAGTAGGTTTTTTTTCCTCTCTTCACAAGATCCACAATACCAAGAATATCACCAACACCAGGAAACATTTATTAATGAGGTATTTTCTTTCCCTACAGCAGAAAAATAATTAATTCTTTCTGGCCCAATCAGTAGGAAAATGTCATTCAGTGTAAATAAGGTTGTCATTACTGCTTACTAAGAGATAGGATTTCTTTAGACACAAATATATTGAGTCTGTGAAAAGTTCATGAAAATTGAAATGTGATTCCATCAAACAGAAGTAGAGATATATTTTCATAGCCTTTTCCAAGACACCTAATTCTTATGCATGTCCTTCTCTGACAGATAGCTCTTTAATAATGACACTCTATTACCTGTGTTCATTGCTCTAGGTTTGGGATGTTTTTTTTTCCCATTTGCCTACCCCACTCATTAATAAATGTCTTACTACTTTTAGGTAACATCCCTGTGTCAGCACAGCCAGGGAAAAGAAGCTGGATTGCCATCTGTGGGCTGTACTTACAGAGGAATCATTAACTAATTTCCAATTGCAAATTTCTACCTAGCAATAAAGTTCCAACCACAAGGAAATAAGTTTGAATTTATGATTCCAGCCTGAATCTCTTAAAAGAATAATGGCAAAACAAAATAACATTTTTGATACCAAGGAATTCTGATTTATTCTTTGAAATATAAAAGAATTGTTCTGATTTAGGCTCTTTCAGGGCAGAGCTGATGGTTAAGAACAAAATGGAGAATTTGTTGGGCTTTCCCACTCCAGTCTTCCAGGTGCAAAAAAAAAAAAAAAAAAAGCTGCTATATCATGAGTACTTACTTCTCTTCGACAGGATATTAACTGTCAGCCAAGCAGCCCATCAGATATCTTGGCTTGCCGTCTCTGGGCCAGGAATTAAGATTCCTATGGCCCTTAGTCAGCATTGCTACCAGGGAAGGCAGAGAGAGCCCTCCCCATTGCCAAGACAGTAGCAGTGCTGGTGAGCTCGTCCCTGACAGAAGTCACTCTTTGCATATCTTCCACCCATCAGTCTGGGAATTAAGAGATAAGGAGCATTTCCGTACATAAATAACCTCTGAGCTGTCTTTGAAAATAGAGCTCTGCGTTTTTCAGCTTACCACTGGCGATGGCATTCCTGCTTATGCAAGACTTGTTCATCACAGCCCTGACTCAACCTTGCAAGAAGAATGAAGGCCACCCCCGACCCCAATGCTGCCAGGGTGACTGGATCCCCAGGGCAGAAACCTGCCCTGCTCCTCCCTCTCCCAGCAAAATGCAGAAAAGTCTGAATTTTCTGCCTTCCCCAGCGGGCTGGGGCTGCTCCCTAAGGAAGGGTAATTCCACCTGTGAGATCAGTTCCAGATCTGCCCATGTTGGCTGAAAAAAATCTTCTTTCTCATCTGGCATGTCACAGTTCCCCCATGTGAGTGTTTCCTTCCTCCATCAGCTGGCTGCAGACACCCTCGTCCTCTCCAGCCTGAAAAACACCTGCTATTTAATCTGCCTACACCAACCTCACTCGGGAAGATCCTACACTGATGGTTTGGCCAGCAGATCATATGGGCCTGTCACCAAAGCCAGCAAGACAAAGAAATGGCAGCCTGCTGTGCCCTTGCAGCTGCCTGCACCTGTGATGTTCTCCCCTGGGATGCTGGGGGAGCCCCGGGGTGCTCATCAGGAAGGGATGGGTGGAGGGAGAAGCACAAGGCACTGCCTGCTGCAAATTTGAGTTTACAGTGGTCACACTGTGGCAGCAAGATGCAGATCCATGCTGGAACTGAAAGGAGACTTCTTGGCACAGAAGGTGCCAAACCCCTTTCCACAGCCCTCCAATAAATCCTCTCTCCTTCCCCCCGGTGCACATCCCCAGATTCCTTTTCTGGATGTAGAGATGCAAAGGAAGGATTCCAGCATGTTTGGTTTTTTTTTTTTTTTTTTTAGCTAGCATATCCTGCTGCATGTGGAAAAATGCAGTGTACTTAGAGCACCATTCCACCTCCTCCTTATCACAGCCCTGTGGCACTTGCACAGAAAACCAGCAAGGGAGACCAGAGAAAAAGACCTAATCTGCAATTCTGCAAACTGGCCGAGGACAATGGCCAGAGAAACACAGATATCTTATCTCTCTCTGATTTCCCCCTGGCTGTTTCCAGGATGTCACTCACAGAGTGGCTGTTACCCCCAAAATTGCTGAAGGTCATATTCTGATCTCTGTTGTTTCCCATCTACACCCAGCTGTGCTGGTTGTGAGGCAGATGGTCCCACATTGTGATGAGAGCAGCACAACAAACCCCCTCACACCCCTGGCCAGGTCACACACTCCTTTCCACTACTTTGTGCACACAATTTTCTCCATATAAACCACTTTTTTTAAATCTCTGGACAGATATAATAATTTCTTTTGATTTTTACCCCTGCTCTGTACTCTGGGCAAATATGAGTTGTTCATTGCATCACACCCTCCAGGCATTCCACCAACTCACAATATCCAAGGATTTTTCTCTCATTTTTGTGGCCTTCATTCCCTGAGACATACAAGTCTTGCCATGCCACCATAGGCCTTACCTTGCATAAAGCAGGTGTGGACAAATCAAATGCTTTCTCTGCTTTTTCTCAGTCCCTTCTCAAGCCTCACTGAGCTACTCTAGGGCATCAGTTTTCTGTCCTCTCCCCTTCCCAGTCCATTCTGAAAGGTCATCTCTGTTTAGAAACACCAACACATATAATAGAACCATGGAAACTGCTCAAAACACCCACAGTCATGAAAAGCTAGAGCTGATCTTAGGGCAATATATTGGGCCAAAAACAGATAACTGACCTCAAACACTATAGAAATCTTATAAAATATACTCATGTTCAAAGAAATCCCAATAAAAATTCTTGCATTGGGAAATATCAACCCTCCTGTGCTCCTGTGCTACTCCCAAAGAGAATTTTTTCCTGACCAAAAGAGGATACTTTTTCCTCCCTGCCTCACCCTCACTCAGCCATGTTTTCCCATGTCTCTTAGGGGAGAAGCTAGAGCAGCACTCTAACCCAGGTTTATCCTGTTCAATTTCCATGTCCTAAGAGAGATACCTCAGTGAGGAACAAGAGAGGGAGCTCCCCCTGGAAGATGGTTTAGATCTTAATTTTAGTGACTTGACTGTTTCAATCCATGGCAATGGAAGGATCAGAAGATAAACTGCCACCTCAGTGGATATTTTGTTTTCATGGCTGAAGGCACTCTGAGACCATGATGAATGATACTGAATTTCTGTTCCAGTTTTTGATTTTGGTGAGCAAGGGCAATTTCCAGTTCTATTCCAAACTAAAAATTATATAAATAAACATTATCTTATTATCTGCAAAAGAGGAAAAATTCAGAGTGCAAAACAGAGAAGCATTTATAATCTGAATTTACACTCCACTTCTACCACTTGAAGGTAGAATCAATACTTCTCTACCTCTCCCACCCATTTCTCTAAAATCCCATGGCTTCCATGAGTACTTCCAGCACAAGCTGAGGTAAAGTTAAGGGCAGTATTGTTAAAAAGAAGAAAAAAAAAGTACTAAAGTACTCCAGTAAGGCATTTTCTTTCTTTCCTGCAACACTCTTTGTCACAGACTTTGCTCTCCATATTTTCTATCCCACAGAACCTGGCATTCCCAGCATAGCTGAGGAACTGGACTTGGCCATGCAAGCAAAGCTATAACTATGGTGTGTTCCCAGCTAAGAACAGAAACAACATTTAGGCTTTAAAGCAATCTTGTCAGAGAGGCAGATCAAATAATGATGGCTAACACAGCAACATCTCTGCCCACAAGAGACACAACACACAGCAAGTGTTTGTGAAAAGATCTCCCACTGACTCCCAGAGATATGCATCATCACAGCCAGAGCATGGGTGGGGTGAGAAGGACAAGCCTCATGAGGGTAAATATGTACAAACATGCTATCTATCTCTTACTACCACCAACAGCCAGGATAAAAGAGCTGGAATCATGGAGGAGGCTGAAAAAGCCTGGTGAGAAGGACAGAGAATTAGGGAGGCAGCCAAGATGACTGATAGCTGCTTTTCACTATTGTTCTGGACATTTTGGGCTGTAACCAAACACTCTCCAACCTGCTTTGGGGCTTTCTGTTCTTTCACAGTCCCTGAAGGATTTTGATAGGAGGGCTTTCCCTGAATTTTCCGTCCTTCCAATCACACCAAGAGCCCAAGTGGGCACACACACATCTCCATCACACCCCAGCACGGAAAGAATAAACCTTTCTAAACCACAGGCTGAGTGGGAAAGATATCAGAGGTCAATCATCCAGGGAAACAGGTTGCAATGGAAAGATTAACTCATGAGTGGTGTGACACAGTGAAGGATCTTCATAACTTCCCCAGAAAGAATTTCCTCACCTACAACTGCAAAATATTAATGACATCACCATTCATTTTCCCACCAATGTGCACTGTTCCAGTTTTCTTCAGTCATTTTTCTCTACAGCCACCAATAAAAAGGCTCTTGAAGAGGCCATCTTCAGCAAATGGGTACCTTAGGACAGGCTCTCACTGTGGACTTCAGAAGGCCTGGTTTAGCTCTGCTCCTAATGAATCTCTGGGAGTCACTGTCAGCAAATTTGATAGTGGTGTTCAGCCAACACTGAGCACTTTGGAAAATCCCAGCCCAAAACACTCTCAGGTGTAAGGGATGGGCTGAGAGGAGATCGGGTGGCTCCTCCTGAAGAATCATCTTCAGCCATGACATTGGGAGATATCACTGACTTCTCTGCTTTAGGAGCTCAGGTCATTTGTCATATTTTTTCACATACTTGTGAACATCAGTTGTACCCACTTGCCATGACCATGTTCATTGCATGGTATTGAGAAACACCAAAACAAAAATCTGAGGTTTCTGCTGTAGATAATGATTGGGAAAATTCTGACAGTTTTTATGCTGACAAATATGGCATTCCACATCCAAAATCTTGAAAGTTCTCAGGGCCAAGAAATCTTCATGGAGAAGAAAACTAAGGACTTTTTGTTATTTTTATCCATTTCTAAAGAGGGAAGCAGCGTCCTAAATTTAGGTCCCCACTTGAAAACAAAATTCCTGATTCAAGTGGTTTCACAAACATTTTTGCATAAGAAGCTCAAGGGGAAAAAAAAGTAAGGCAGACCCACACTGGAAGCAGGAGATGGCCATTCCACGCCTTTGTTTTGCAATCTTTACTTGTGGCTAAAAGCAAAGCCAATTAAAGTAAACAGGAATCTGGAATCTGCTGTTGACACCAAGGCCTTGGAACAAGAATTTCAGCCAAAACTTTATACTGAATCAACATCTCAAAGCCTGTTTCAGAGGTAATTAATTAAATAATTAATTAACTTTTTAAAAAATTGAAGGAGGAAAAAGAAAAAAAGATTAAAAAATGAGGAAGATTCTTCACTTGCATGGCCAACCCAATTCAGGAAAGCAAGCATGCAAATGTGACTCAAGTCACTCCCAGAAACAAATTCTGGAAACAAACTTTCTCCATCTGTATCTGGACTGGGTTGTTACAAACCCTTCCCATAATCAAACTCTTGGGGGAGGCTTCCGATATAGGCTGGAGTTCTGGATTTGAATCTACTTCTACTTCTGAACTGATCAAGATTAAGGCATTTTCAGATCAACTCTAACAAGTAATTCACGTTCAGCATCCAAGTCCCCTCTATGCTTTAATCTGTTCCTTCTAACTTTAATCTAGTTAAAGACAAAGTTATTATGCCTATATGGATTTTAGTCTGAATTAACTAACTCAAGTAAGTCAATACAAGAGCAAGAAGCACTTCATGTAATCCCACCTCTGCTTTGTCAAAGTATTTACATATGCTCCTGTCTTCAAGCTCAACTGTATTTCTGTGCTTTCAGGAACTGAGACATACGGTTTTAATGACATGAAATCAGAAACTTCTTCCTATCTGAAATAGCACCTCTACCTTCCCCTGAGCATTAGAGTTTAAGCAGTAAATTACTTTGATCTCAGCTACCCTTTATTTTGGTTGTGGAGTTGCAAAATGAAAACCCACATGACAAGGCTATGCCAAACAAATTAACACACCTCTCTGCCCGTCTCTGCTGAACTCCTAGCCTGTGAATATGAGACAGAGATTTAGAGTAGTCTAAGTTCTACTGAAAGTTAAAATTCATTAAATGGAATAGAATATCACACACTTAGGTCTAGTGAGACTTTTTTAGTGTTTTGGTCCTTTACAAGGACATGCAGGGAGAAGAGGATGTGGGAGGTATCTGAGAGTGTTTTCCAAAAGGAGAATTGGTAGAAAAGATCTGATGTTCTTTTCACATTCAATGCTACCCAAAATAAAATAGAGCATAGCCTCATGTTCAGAAGGAGTAACAAAGTCAACTATGAAGGTAAAAATAAAATAGAGCATAGCCTCATGTTCAGAAGGAGTAACAAAGTCAACTATGAAGGTAAAACTCCTGGAAATGATCTGTGAAATTGTGTTGAGGAGATCTCCCTTTTACTGTTTCTTATCAAGTTGCCTTCATTGTAGCAGACTGGAGCATGACATACTCCACTCCTGGGTGTCCCACAGGAGATGCACAGCCTGGCATTTCAAGTATAAGTTTTGCTAAGTATGTCAGGCATCTGGTAGATATTAACTGTCCATCACACAAGCTGGATGGTGGGTTGGAGTTTGGTCTTCAACACAGTGTGCTTCATGGCACCAGTGATTTTCTGTCGATTGTTTACAGCAGAGAACTACCTCAGCCACATCCATGGCCTTCTCTCACTCCCATCATCTCCCTCTGACTGACAGTGGATCTCCTGTTGACACAGTGCTGAAAAAAATTGAGGCTTTAGGTTTTTTTATTAGGGTTTTTTTGTTTGTTTGTTTTCCTTTTTTGGCCAACTGAGTTTATGGTCAGATCAGTTCCCTGATCTGTATCAGCATGCAGACCCATGAATACTAGTGTAAGCACAAAGGGAATGAGTGGCTCTGGGGAAAAGGGAACTCAAAGGACCCTTCCAGTAACTCTTTCCAGCAGATTTTTCAAGAGCTATGCCAGATTAAAGCAATGACTTAATCACAGCATTAAACATTCAGCCTTTACTCAGGCAAATTTTCCATTATCAAAGGACCGTTTATGTTAGTGGGAAAAATCCATATTCTCAAAGGACTCTGGAAGTGCAGTGACAAGAGCAGCACAAGTATTTATAAGAGTCATCCCAGAATTTGGTTTGTCCTGAAAAATATGATAAATTTCATCTTGATTTAGGTTTAAAGGCCCCAGAGCTTTCACCTGTGTCCCTGTTTTATGCACCATTCTTAGAGCAAGAAATCTATCTTTCCCAGAAGGTTTTCCCAGGGCTGCCATGTACTGGACGCTCATGGAGAAAAGAATCAGACCCAGAAAAATCTGTCCTATGCTGCCAAACATCTGAGCTTCACTCCCAAAAACGCTCCCAGCCCACCAAACACAAGGCCAACAGAAATGGGAAAGTGGCTTTTCCTTACACACCCAATGGAGGGCTTTGTGCCATCCCTGACAAGCCCTGTGTGTGCAATCCCAGGGCAGTGTGTGTGTCATGGGACAAGAGGCTGTTTATGCCCCAGGACCGTACGCGCTGAACTCAACCGAGGGGAAACTTCCCCACAACAGAGGCAGCTTTTTTGTGGAAACAACAAAACAAAAGGGAGTGCTGGGACTGGCTACCCCCTCAGTTGGAGGAGTGGAGGGTGTTGTTTCCAGCAATCCACCTTCATGCTCATATCTGTCTCATTTGCATGCGTTTGTTTAAGCTTTTTAATTAGCAGAAGGCCAGGTCCTGATTACATACACACGCGGGTACAACTCAATTGATCCCGACGCTGGCCCATCTTGCTGACCTTACAAACCATCTACCAACACCTTTCATTCAGCCCAGAGACAGAAGACACGTATCAGGCACATCAGAGAGTGAAGGGAGGGAGAGCAGCAGGAGTGGTTCGCTGAGGAGATAACAACAGCTCTCCTCCGTCTCTCTGCACCACTGTGGGATGGGATGGGGCTGGGCATGACCTGGCAAGTCCTGCTGATTTGCTTCATCCCACAGATTACCCAGCAGCCCAGCATCGGTGCAGTCCCACTGCCGATCACATGATATCACCCGGCATAAATGCACCTAAATTGCTCAAGAGCCGTATGCAGCCCAAGAGCCCCCATGGGTATAAAGTATCTCGCTTTCCCATGCTGTGAGATCAGAATCAGGAGCAGTGTTGGCTTAGGGAGCGGCAAGAGTTGTTCCATAATTAACTTTGAAACCAGGTTCTCATTAGACCTTGCTTTTCATAAACACCCTTCCCTCCACACATGCCTAATTTCCTACTACTCATCAGGGAGGTTAATAGGGACTGAAGTCAGTTGTAAAACTCCCATGGGTTCCACTAATGTAGATTCACACCCACATAAGAAAGGGCAGTGAACTGGGTGCATCTCTTTAACTATTTTTTTTTCCTAGATATATGCACAGCACCTTGCAGTGTGAAGAGCAAGCTGGGCTGCTGCTGCCAATGAATGTTAAATACGTGTCACGGTGACACTCTGAAAGGGCAGGATATTATATCACCCTCCACATTGTGCAGAGTGTTTGCTCAGTGTCAGCTCTATTCAAAACTACTGTCACATCTCTCTTGCATTTTTTTTATTGTCGCTCAATGCTGTTGTTCCTGGGGCCTATGCATGCTCCCTCATTTATTCGTGGTGCCTTGTATCTGCAGAACAATAAATGTGGGCAGGTGTCTTATCCCATACAGAACAGAATTTTTCTTGAGTGTCATGATCAGGCCCATCTTATCTTGCTCTGAAATTGGAGTTTTGCCAAAGCAAAGAGACGGGGAAGGACAGATGTAAATAAAGCAGAGGTGAGAAAGTGGGAGAAATGGGGGTAGAACACAGCATGGAGCTCCTCTCCAGGGAGATAACTCCAGCTCCATTTCCTTTTGGGGTGCAGGATTCATGTCACCATTGAAGAAAGGAAGGGAACTTCATCCCCCTGAGTATCTGAACTGGATGGATCTTAGCCCCTTGTTGCAATAAGATGTTCTTCTCCATGAGGTGCCTGCTCCTCCCATCTGCCTGGGGAATGTCCTACAACCCATCTGGTTTACCCCAGGTGTCTAAAATCAACCTGCTTAATGTTAGGCAAGCTGCATTGCACCCCTGGTGCCTGCCCAGTGGCAGGGTGCTACCCACAGCCAGGGAGGAGCAGGAGTCAAGGAGATCACAGTTATGCTCCCAGTGCCTCTCCCCCTCCACCTCAGCCAGCAAATCCACACCCTGCTCACCAAGGGGGAGATTATATTTTTGAGCCTCTTGAAAATTAATTAACCTTCCACAAACTGAGCAAGTTTTTCCTGAGGGATGGCTTCTTAGCTGATTTCTAGCCTAAGAACCAGTGAAGGGGTTCAAAAAACAGTGTGAGAGCTCAGCACAAAGAAGAAATGTGCTCATGAATGGAGAGGGATATCCAAGGCCACATTTCCAAGTCCTTTGGTCACTCATCTCATGGTCCCAGAAGAGAAAAGGACTTTGCCTCACTGCAGTCATCCATGATGTCTCTCCACTCACTAGGTTTTGGGACTTTCAGATGATTCCATCTTTCATTTTCCCATCTGGTGAGGAACCTTTCCCCTGTTCCGCATCTGTTGTTCTCCACCTTAGCCCCTCTCCTCTCCAGCTGCCTCCTGCCTGTCAGCCTGAAAACCAACCACAAAAATGCAAAGAAAGTTTCTTCACCTAGGTGGGGATGAGCAGCACAGCCAAGTGATTGCCTGGCTGTGGAGGGAGAAATGCAATTGGAGAGAGGCTTCCCCATTCCTCCTGCCAAACGAGCAAAAGGCAAAATTCAAAAGCCAACTCAGAGCAATTAACTCCTCTGGCCAGTTTCAGCAGCTGTCAACAACTGGGGAAGGCATCATCCCAACTGGGGATGGGGCAGAGGTGAAAGACCCCTTTTGGCCAGCAGTCCAATGTGTAGACGAAGGATGATCTCTTCAACAAAACAATGTTCTCAAAAAGGACAGAGAGGGAAAAAAAAACAGGTGAAATGACTTGCCCCAGACCCTATGGAGAGCAAGTGGCAGAGCCTAGCAAAACACCAGGAGCTGCTGTACAGTCATTTCAAGCCTCCCTGACACCCTCCAGGGAGTCAGATGAGGAATCCCCAGGAGTGTTGCTCCTGCAGACCTCGGGGGCTTCTTGACCCAAAGGCGCCAGGCCCAGGATCCAACGTCACTGTGGGATGCTGCAGCAGCCATGAGCAGGTGTGTTTCTATTGGGCACAGTGAAGTTTCTGTCTTCCAGGACATCTCCAAATTATTCAGTCAAGAAAGGATGGCAGAACGCTTTGCACTTACAAGGAAATAACCGCGGTATTTGACTTTTGATGAGAACAATTGCTTGGCAAGAACAGATTCCCCTTTTTTGTTGAACCACACCTAAGGGGGTTCATTAGCTGTGCTCCACAGGTCAGCCCAGGACCAGCTTTTTGGAGAATTCATGGACTTGAAATAGGTCCCAGCATGTATGTGAGGATTCCTTTGGACCAGGAATCTCCAGCTGGGAGGTAGACCCATGGCCAGCTGTCTGCCAGCCCCTGCCAGCTCTCACCTGCCTTGGCAGCAAAGCCTACCCTGAAATGCCACAATTTCCAGCCAGTATCACACCCAAAGGGCCATCAGAACTAGTCAGGGCAAGTCAGAACAACCCTAAGGCTGTTTGATGGTGTGTTTGCCGAGTCCCTCCACAGCGCAGAGGCACAAGAAGACAGAGGGGTAGTTTAAAGTATCCCTGTAGTGGGCTAAGTCTGGACTGTGGCACTAGGATGTGTGCACACTTGTGTGTGTGTGAGTGAATGTACCAATGTGAAATATGGCTGATATATATGAATGAGTTCAGAGCCAACATTACAGCTTCAGGGGAGCCAATCCAACATTGTTACTCATCTAATTCCAAAGAGCAGTTATTCCTTTTAGTCTAAGTTTTATTTTTATTTCAAATGTGATGTGGTTACAAACTCATTCCCTTGTATAATTTTGCTTTCCAAGTTAATTACAAGATGTTCTAATTAATTATATTTAATGATTAACGTACAAACTCACAAGGAATGAACATAGCTTAGAGAACATTTGCTCTCAAAAGATATGTCTAGACTAGTTTGGTTTATCAGGAAAAGGCTGAAAAAATTAAACTGAGAGTGAGCCAGGGAGAGAGAGAGAGAGAGTGAGAGAGCAAAAATACATCGTGGAAGAAAAAATAATAATAAAAAAAAATCAAATTATGTCCAAAAAAGAGCATATTTTTCTTTTGAGTTCAAACACCACCTTTAACCATCTCCCCACCCAGGATCTGATTACTTTTAATGGGAGTCTGCTTGTGATTTAAGTTGTTGTTCATTTGTACAGTAATTAAGTTGAGTTGGTGTCTATTACATCATGGTTTATATTATGAATTCACACTGCAATTATGTGCGTGTGTGCAAGGGTAAGTGAGCAGAAGAAGGACCTTCTAGTTAAGATCACAACTGATAACTCTGGCAGACTGGGCTTAGCTAAGCTCTGCCACTCTCTTCTTCTCCAGCCTTAACCATGTCACCTCCAGATGCCCAAATGACACATCCAGGAGTGGGGACTTTGCCTCCAGACATCCTAGGAACACATACACCAGAGAGAAAGGCCCATGGGGAAGTGGGATCCTGAGAAGAGGCTCTGAGGCTGATCCTTCACCCCTTGGGCCAGATGACTGCTGACACCTCAACACTGAGCAGCCATGTGTCTAAAACCATGGTCTAAGCCCAGCAGGACCATGGTTTTAAACAGAGGGTCTCCAGAGGAATCAAGGGTTCTAACACGATGTACCCACCCAGTGATGAGGAATACTCACACATATCTATTACAGACACCTCTGTGATACACACACATATGTATAATAGACACGTAATTTCTAATGCAAGAAACTTAGATTTTATGTAGGCAGAAATATGAGTGGATTAAGTCAAGCTAAGTTCCAAGTCAGAATTTAAAAGCTTCTTTTTTTCTTTTTTTTTTTTTCCTTTTCTAGTACTTTTTCCAATTCAGCACATTACCAATGGGCTGAGAAACTCCCCTAAAGGTTACTGTCAAGATGATTGCAGCAAAGGTTTTTGAGCAGAGACCTCCAGCTTGAAGCATGTGGGTGCTCTGTTGGGTTCAGTGCTTGTGGTGTCACGCTTGGTGAGCTGGCTGAGGACAAGAACACCCCTCTGTGAGGTGCTGCACAGGGCTCCATTGTTCACCCAGGAAGTTGAGCACTCATGGCAAGGGATAGAGATATACCAACTTTTATTTTGTGCTGTGAGAATGGGCCAGTGTCACCTCCTCAGATTTATTCTCACCAGCACCACTGAGGTCTTATTACAACCTTCCACCCAAAATTGCACTGGAGCAGATTGGAGAGAGTGAAAAATCTTGTTTCACCAAGTTATGACAGAGGCATCAAACACTCCTGACAAGAGCCTGAAGGAAAACACCAGAGCACCTTGTTCAAGCTACAAAATTCACTTCCATTCTAGTATTAAATAACCCTGACTTGCTACCCTTGTTGTCCAACTTCCTGACTTTTATACTGTTTTATCTGGAAAGTGTCTACAAGTGAATTATGATTGTACAAGAAAACAGCAGCAGCAGAAAAGGGCGATGAGGAATCTGGTCCCTTTTGGGGTTTCTGGAAATGAAATTGTGCACAGCAGATCCACAGGAAAGAACTGGTTAATATTTGGAAAAACCAAGCGCCACTTTTACCCTCTTTTTTTTCAGCACTAGGATCCCATCTATGCTCCCAAGCCCCTATTCAGCATCCCAGGCTACATTCTTGGAAGCATTTAACTTCATCTACTCTGTAAATAAGACATGCATGGGACTGTTCTCTGGCCCAGAGGCCAATTGGCACAGACCAGTTTGCGTCCGTGCTGATAAGCATCTTTCCTTCCAAAACTGGGGGGCTGCATCTGAACTGCCTGTGGTGATGCTCCTTGGCCCAGGCTGTCCCTGGACCATGCCCAGGCATTGTCTGAGAGAGTGCTAGTTGGAACAGGACAAAACTATCACCAGGGACCATGCTAAAGGTTGGAGAGTCTGGGAGATCATGTGCCAATACCTGGGCTTGAGCCCTGGCCCTGTTTAGGTTATCAGCACAGCCATAGATTTAGGTGTATAAGTGTCATTATATAGGGACCTGATTCCCATGAATGTCCCTGTAGAATCCACCTCAAAACAGGTTTCAAAGTAGTCTACCTGCACATGGTCAAGTCCTTGCCTTGAGAACACCAAGGGGAAAAGAGAAAAAGTTAAAATGTTTTAAATCCTGTCTCCTTATAGGATATAGGTACCACATTCTGGACAGCAAGAGGACCTCTCCCTTCCCAGAGAATTCATGGCACTGAGCCCTCTCCTGAAGTTAAGCAAAGATTTTTTTCTGAGAAACCAAAGGAAGGGACATGCACTTTCCTCTTCCCCACCTCTTTTATCCTTCTTCTGAAGGAGCTCACAGTAGATGTGTACATACTGGGTGAGCTCAGTCCTTCTGAAAGGATTTGAAATGTCTTTCCAGGACAGTGCATGAAAAAAAAAGTGGAAGGAGGACGTTCTGGGAAGCTGAAGGAAGAGCACAAATAGAAAGTGTTGAGACACTAGCTAGGAGGGGTTGTTATTGACATGTAAGATTTTATTATTAATTAATTAGGAGCAAGAGGGAGAAAAAATAAAAAGAAATAAAGATTGGAAGGGAATCTAAAATACTGTAGTAAAACAAAAGTTTGCTTTAGTGTTAATCCCACTGAAGTCTCTAGCCTGGTGTTGTCTCAGCAGAACATATTCTGTGAGTAACTTGGGAAGTAATTTGAGCGTCTCTGAAGTCTTTCATTGGCTCATCCAGTATTAAATCATCTGGCAATGAGGAAAAGTGTTTAAAGTTAACTTCCATACAGAACAAATTCCCCTGGAAAACTCTTGTCATTCAGCCCGGTTTACCCAAAGTCTGGTAGCATTGATTAGACTGGGGCTGGGTTTGAAATGTTTTATGTGTTTTCATTTTTTCTGTTTAAAAAAAAATGCAATTAAGAAAGAATGCAAACTTCTACAGACTTAGCTACTTAGTGGAAAAAGATGGCAAATGTTTGAGTTGGTGAAGAGGAAGCTGGTGTGAGGCTTGTGACGTGTTTGTCTGTCAGCCCTGGACAATGAAACTGCTACTGCAGCTTCTCTAGGACACTGGGGATTAACAGCCGTGTGTAGGTGACACTGCAGACCCAGGGAAGCAGGAAACATCCCTTCTTGCTCCTGCCTGCTAACCAAGGGCTTTGCAACTCAGAGCTGGTGCTAAAAGTATCCTGGTACTCCCACTCAGGGGTGGTGTAGCAGGACCCCCCACCTCCAATTCCACACATGGGGATTTTGCATCCACACTGGTCTTTTCTTTTCTACTTTCTAAAGGCCAGTGAGGCAGTGAAGCCTTTGATGTTCCCAGGAGTCCTGCTTCAGTGCCTTTCTCCATGCACTCTCCCACCAGCACCCAGCCAACCCAAGGCGATCCTCATCTGCAGGCAGTGAGATGTGTCCTCCCAGAGGGCCAGCACCATTTCTCCACACACCCACCTGGTCCTACCTGGTCCCCTAGGTGGCTTGACACCTGCCACTTGCTCCCAGCTGCCTCCATCTATTTTAACCCAGGTCTCCTCCTCTTTTTTCCCTTGTTTCCAACCCAATTCCCCATTCTCACCAGCTACGCTGACAGTTCTGCTCATCTCTTCCTACCCGCAGGCTTGGGAAGCTGAAACACCCCGTCAAGTAACACACCTAGTTAACTGTGTAATGCTGTACCTATGGGGCAATTCCATCCCAGCACCTGCAGGGATCCTGATTACACCCTAAAACATGATATTTCAATTTCATTATCTGATTGGGCATCAGCAACGAGCACCACTAATGAGTATATTAGTCAGTTCCTTTATTAAACTAGCGGCAGCATTTGATGCAATGACCTCCTGATGTAGCTCTTTGATGCCATGTGATTTGATTTTTATTTCTTCTTTTTTTTTTTCTTTTAATTGAGAAAGATACAGCAAAGCAAATAAAAAAAATGTGAGGAGCAGAATTAGCACATTGGCAAAGCAGGCAACTACATGTTCAGCAAAGAGAATAAATTTTATTGTAACTGCAGAAGAGGCAAGTGGCGAGCTCTAGCTAGCTAACATTTGAATATAACCATTCATTAGTGCTGCTGCCATTATTATTATGAATTTGTTGTTGTTATTCTGTTACACAGCCAGTCCTGAGGACTGGTTTTGCCATCTGTAACCTGGCGATCTTTCACCCTTAGCAATTGTTGTTTGGCCATGTCACCACAGGGCTCTTGTGCAAGAGGCTGCACTAGCCCTGAACAAAAAGGGGATACCAGCCCCAGGGCATTTCCAGTGTAAGTGACAGATAAGTGACAACGGGCAGGTGTTAATGGACAGAGGAGAATGAGGAAACAGGGTCACACGTGGTTGAATCCAGGGTGAAGTTTTGGAGCAAGCTACCAACTCCATCGGCCGAGCATTGCATCCAGGCACTTAAATTCCTATGTCCTAACCACACTCCTGCCTGGGGAATAATACAGAACATCCTACCAAAATCCCATTATTGTTTTCACTGGAGAAATCCTCACGCTTTTTCTTCCAAGAAACTCTGATACCACAGTCACAGACATGGATGACTCCTGCAGCCCTTTATAAACATGACTGTATTTCAACAGATTTCATCTCAGGTCCAGTTCTAACCTGGTATTTAATCATAAGAGTGTTCAGAGCTCCTTGAGATAATTACTGAAGGTATTAAGCCGTCCCAAACTGAAGTATCAGGTGTTTTGCACCCAGGCAAATGGCTTGCATGGGCTTACATAAGAAGCATCTGCACTGGCCATAGATCATTTGTGGCCCTGCTCTGGCATGTTGTCACGTGGAATACCATCATACCATCCACCTGGCTTTGGGACTTTGAGGCCAGCTCACTCAGGCTGCTGGAAGTAAGATGGGATGTACACAGCAGATCTTAACAGAATTATTTCTGCAGTCATTTTTCTTCAGGAATCCAAAGACCAAAAAAACAAACTCAGAACATGAAGACAGAAAAAATATCTCTGTTGGCATGGTAGGGGTTGAAAGGCCCAACCTGCCTACTTCCTGCGTGATCTTATATCCAACAGGTTAAAATATTACTGCCACTGTGCCGGGAATGTAGTCTGAACCTAATAGTTGTCTTCTTCCCCATCAGTAGTAAACTTGCTCCCCCCAGCCTTGGAGGATGTGCCTGCACTGGCCCTACTTATAGTAACCAGAGGTGGGTTTCTGCTGGGTCCAGAGGGCTGATTCAGATTTTTTTTCAAGGGAAACAGGGCCCTACATCAAGGTTCAGGATCAAAATCCTGCCCAGAAATAATGCCAAATCCTCAGCAATTCAAGCAGTAATTCCATGACTTCCCTTAACCAGGACTGGCAAGTGAGCCCTTCACTGCCCATCTCCATGGTAGCTGGGAACTGGGCATTTTGGGGGGATACCTACAGAAGACCAAACAGGAGCTGGGGACCCCTCTCCTCCCAGTATGCAAGAGTAGCTCAGCCAAAATGGGCCCTGTTGTGTCTTTTCAAGCAGACCCTCTGCTGCAAATCCTGCAGCCAAGCTCTGCATCCACAAAGCCCTGGCAGGCCTCCCAGCACACCCGGGTCTGTAAGGGGCCTGCCTCCATCTGACTGCCCAGTTAACATCCCCCTGCTGCCTCCTTAATTTAATCCCTTTATTTTATCTAACCCCAATTGTAGCAGTTGGTGAGTCACCAGGCTCCATAACAAGATGATCAGGACACATTTCATATTACACTGCAGTTTTCATTCCAGGGCGTGGGCTGAAGGCGTTGTTTATTTATTTAAATTTGGTTCAGTTTGGGGTTTTCTCACAGGTGATGGAGTACAGAGATTTAAGCAGGGGCTAGAAGGGTGGAAGGGGTAAAAAACAAAAACAACCTCAATCCATCTGGATCAATTAAACCTTGTTGAAAAGTTTTCAACCTCAGGGTTGCCTGAAGTGGGTCTAATAGTCACACTCCTTGGAATTTAATGAAAATGCTAATGATTTCTCCTTTGGAATATATTTTCACTTCTAGTTTGAACAAGATGCATCTCTCCTCCAATCAATTCCACAAGCTCTTAATTTTTTTCCTCCCCATCTATGCGCGTGCCCCTTCAGGGCAAATTAAGAAATTATTGCCTCTATCCAAAAAGTAGCTGAAATGTGCAGCCTTATGCTTCATGTCACAGGGGTGGGGAAGAAAAAAAATCTTTACATGGGAGCAACAATCCTGTTTGTGCCTGACTTGTGTAGGAAAAATATGGCGTCAAATCTTTCTCATTCTGGTTCTCCAGGGAAAGCTGCAGGCACAGGTCTCAGCCTGTGAAAATCACCATTGATCCAACAGACCTCCCTTTGGATTGAAGACCTCACCTACAAGGTTCAATTTTCTTGTTAGTAGTCCATTGTAGTGAGAATAAGAGTGAGCAAATAAAGAGAGGGGTGCTTAAATATAGGACAAAACTTTTCTCCCCCAGTTTCTGAGGGATCAGAATGGAGATGTGTGCTTCAGGTCATGGATAGACTCTGGAGAGAGAGAGACAGGTTTGCCTCCATCCCAAACTAGACACTGAAATTTTTAATGGCTGAAATATGATGGTTGAAACAAAGACATCGAGTGGAAGAAATGCCACAAGTCAAATCCACTTTGAATTTGCAAAGGAAATTCAAACAAATCACGAAAGTTTCCAGTAAAGGATGGGAATGCTGAACACAGGCTTAGAGGCATAAAGGTTAATGGAAAAGAGGGATGGGAGTTTGAAGTGTTTTCTTGAAATTGCCATCAGCTCAAGGGAAAACAAAACAATCTCCCTGCAGAGGTCTGAGAAAAGGCACAAAGAATCATTAGTTTTGCCTAAACTAGCATATTAAACAAGCCCAGGACATGTGATTGCCCTGCTCTTAACTCTGTCCCTAGCAAGTTTTTTCCTGTGGCACCTGATATGCTGAGGGATGGTTGAGAAGATATCATGTGCATCATTCCCAGTACACAGTACCCATGGATCAACTCTTTTTTGGGGGGAAGTTGGATTTTAAAGTATAGGTGTACCGTCTCAAGCCATGCCCTGCCATGATTTTTGGGATCAGGGAATAAACGCTGAACCATTTTATTTACTTATCTAAACACAGACACAAAATCTGACTGTGAATCATTTAAAAGGTCTACAAAGTCCTAAGCTGAAGGAGTTAAACCAGAAGAAGTGGACTGGCATCAGCAATAAGTCAGATTCTGGAACACGTTCAGTAATAAAGAATAATTAAAGGCATGAATGCAAAACGAAAATTGCAATAGAACACATATCTTAAAAAAGATAGATCAGTCTGAACTGACCTGATAATTTGCTTTGATAGATCACTGATTTTCTAATTAAGGAAATGTAGTAGATCTAATCTCTCTGGACTTCAGTAAAACCTTTGATATGGTACCTCGTGAGAAATTATTGAGTTGTAGAATATGGAAATCAGGAGAGGAATTTTATGATGGAAAGGGGAGTCACTACACAGGAAATTATAAAAGGTGGTGTTGAAATAAGAAGTGCTGAGCTGGAAGGAAGTTATGGCTGTAGTTCTTCAGAAATCAGTTTGGGGACTGAATTTATTTCTGAAAAGTGGGATGCATGGATCCCAGAAACATAGAATCATTTCATTTGGAAAAGACCTTTAAGATCACCGAGTCCAACCATTAACCCAGCACTGCCAAGGCCACCACTAACCTGTATCCTCACACACCACATCTACGTGTTTCTTCAATTCCTCCAGGAATGGTGACTCCACTGCTTGCCTGGGCAGTGTGTTCAAGTGCTGAAGACACTGGTGAAGACATTTTTTCTCATATTCAGTGTAAACCTTCATTGTCATGACTTGAGGCCATTTGCTCTTGTCACCTGTTATTTAGGAGAAAAATCAACCCCACCTCACTACAGCCTCCTTCCAGGTGGTTGTAGAGGGCAATAAGGTCCCCCCTAATCCTTCTTTTTTCCAGACTAAACAACCCCAGTTCCCTCAGCTTACTCTCTAAACCCTTCACCAGCTTCTTTTCCCTTCTCTGGACATACTCCAGCACCTCAATGTCTTTAATTATAGAATTATATATCAATTTATCTTGGAAGAGGCCTTCAAACATCATCTAATCCAGGAGCCCAAAACTGAACATAGGACTTGAGGTGTGTCCTCACCAGTGAGGAGTTCAGAGGGACGATCACTGCCCTGGTCCTGCTGGCCACAATATTTTTGATCAAGTCATGATGCCATTGGCCTGCGTGGCCACCTGGGCACAGCTGGCTCATCCAGCTACCAACCAATGCCTCCAGGTGCTGTTCAAACACTCTTCCCCAAGCCTGTAGCACTGCAAGCTCTCAGCCCATGGATCCAGCCTGTCCAGATCCCTCTGCAGAGCCTTCCCACCCTCTAGCTGATCAACACTCCCTCCCTACTTAGTATCATCTGTGAACTTACTGAGGATGCACTCAATCCTCTCATGAAGATCATTGATAGAGTATTAAACTCTATTAAAGAATTGGATCAAGCACTGAAAGAGAGCATGAGACATGGCTACCAAAAATGTGCCTCATAAAGTGTTTCCCATAAGGAGAGGGGAGTTTCTGTCTTGTTCTGCACAAAGCACATGGAGGGCAACCTCCAAAGCAACAAAACAGATCCTAGTTACCTGTTTTTAGGAAAGATGAACTCTGAGTACAAAGCTAAAGTGATGAGATGTGTCAGAAAAAGAAGATACATCTTGGTTTGTTTAGCTGAACAAAGCGAGGACTGGGACAACAGTGCTGATTAATATACAAATACATCAGGAGAGCAAATAGGGAGAAAAAAAGACTTATTTAAAAGAAAAGATAGCATGGGCCTAACAAATGGCATAAACGAAAACTAAATAAGCACAGGCTGGTGAAAGGCTTGAACAACTTCCAGTTTGTGCAGTGAGAGCAAAAGCATACCAACAAGAAAGTTCCTTCCCATGAACAATTTTCAGATCATAGAAGAGTTTAACAGAGAAAAGAGATGCAACTTAGAGAATCAAGAGGTGTCCTCCAGTTTTACATGTCTGTATGTGAGAAAGAACAAGTAAACTTCTTGAAGACAGAAAAACCTGTCTGTTATGCTCAAAAACTGTCTAGTTGTCCTTTTAGCACCTGGTACTTCCTTCTTCCCACCAGGCTGCTGGTGTTTCACTTGTAACAATAAACTAATTGAATAACCCATTGACAGATTTGCATGCCACAGTCCTCCCACTTCTGATTTCTTTGTTGCATTTGTGTACATCTAAGACCAGAAAAAAGAAAAGGAAAAAACCCAACAACAACTAGCAGGAGAAACAAAGCAAACACACGTGCACACAGCACTTCCAAACTGGTCTTGAGAGCAGACAATAGTAGGAAGGGATAACTACCACTCTCAGGGATCTCAGATGATCAGGTCAGCCAAGCAGACACAAGGAAAGGGAATTCTGAGAAACAAATAATACCTGTGCCTGAAATGGGAGCTTTGCTGTAAAGAGAAAAGAAACATATGCTTTTCAGCTGGAGTGGATTTCTTATGTTGCTCAGAAGTGACTGGCTCATCCTCAGTGTAAAGGACCAGGGTTGAATTAACTGCTCTGTATCAGTTTTCCTCTCAAGTCCCCTGCCTGAGCTGTCGGGTTATTTCATTTCTGACAGGCAGCACAAACAGGAGCCTGGGGTAACTCAGGCCCCTGATAGCGCTGAGCAGACATCCATCTGTGCTTCCTGGGATGCACATCTATGCCCTGTCAGGGCTGGATTGTCTGGGCAGCCCTGGTCAGGAGCTGGGACAAGTGGTGACTGTGGACTGACAAATGCCAGGCTCTAGTGTTCACAGGGTACCACATCAGCTGGAGGTTCTTGATAGGATCCCTGATGTCCTGCCCCTTCTTCCCTGTGACCTGACCTTGTCCAAAAGGGAACAACGCAGTCTCGGCATCCTTCTCATTGAGAGCAGAAAGTCCACGGGGAGCACGTGGGCCTCAGGAAGCTCTGTGAGAAGCCTGCTTGTCAGAGCACGGGCAAAATGTGTGCTCTGCAAGTAGTTTAACAAATTTTGGGTCCATCATCATTCTGCCTGTTCTCATGTGGAACTGTTTATGCTTAAGCCAGCATTCTGAAACAGGCACTGCCAGGTTCTGCATCATGACGGCAACAGAGCTGGCTCCTTTATTATGTATCCATTCCTAACTGAAAATAAGGCATTTGCCCCCGGGGAAGAGGGAGGTGAGCTACCGTCTGAGTTTTTCTCTGTACCACCCTCTACCTCACATGGTTTCAGAGCCAACATACACAAAGTTCCCTTTACCTTCAGCCTACGTACCTGAACACAGTCCCACTCCCAACTATTCCCTCCCTGCAGTTGTTTGCCCACTTCTCGGAATTGTATTTCAGCTGTCTATGGCCTGGATCCAGTGGAAAAAAAAAAATTATCTCCCAACACCAGAGCTGTTATTTAGCATAGACCTAGATTCCTTTGGTACAGAAGCATTTACTTCCTTGGAAGACCAAGATTCACAGCTGAAAGGTAGGAAATTTTCCTGAAACTAGAGCTGGAAATTATCCCCAAATCCTACATTTAAGCAGAATAACGTCAGGGGAGTCTGGACCTGCTTTGATCTTTACAGCATCAGCCCCTCTCTCTCCAAGCTCAAAGCAAAGCAGATTGGGACTTGCCATCTTGGCCCAAATGAACATCAAGATAGATGCTGAAGACTTCTTTGTTCCTTGAATGTCAACTGTAACTGTGAGTCATTGTAGCTTCAGGAAGGAGGGAACCTCTCAGACAAGGTCTTACTGAGGGAGAGATGGGAATTGATAGCTGATGCAGAAGATCCAGTTTTAAAGATACAAAGTTATATTCTCAAGGGCACTTGTCTCCCATTGATTCCTAAGTGCTTGTGACATCCAACCGTAATGACTGAATCTGAAAATAATTAATTTCAAGGGAATCCGAGTGCATCGTTCCACCTTGTTGCTGTGCTTAATAAAACTAAATATCTGTGTACTGCCCAGATAACAACTTAAAGCTCAGTTGTGCTCTTTATCTCCTGATAAACCTTTCCCCACAACCAGATCAACTTTCTTGGGCTGCAGGTGTGATCATTCCCCTCTCAGTACAGCTCTGTATTTTTTTCTCATTAAGTGAATTCAATGGGATTTCTTACACGAGGGTGGAGCAACTCAACAATGAACAACTTGGCAAAATTGGGCTTTATGTAATTACTTGAGGATTTGGCCCAACATACTGGTACAACATGAGATGTATCTCATGATCTTTCACTTGCGTAACCCTCTTCCTCTTGTTGTTTATTGTCATCCCTTGCTGGGTTAGTTCCTTGGGGCAGAGACCTTTTATTTAATTAGTCTGGAAAGGGCCTGGCACACCTACAGAGCCATATTAATAATGAGAAACAGTACTAGCCTACCCACAAGAAGATGTGAGCTTCCTTGCAAGATATGTGACAGGGTACAACCACAGTGATCAGTCCCACTCTGACCCAATAGGGCTCACCTGGGTTTGTCTTGGGTGGGAAACTTATCACTGTCCTGTCCCCAGGCTTTTTCTCCTCTTATATTCAGAAAATGTCATTATGACAGATCACCTGCTGATTAGATTTACCTCAAATAATAAGCTAATGAGCATTTCTTACACCTTCTGGGACTCCTTTTCCAAGCATTAAAAGAGGGAAAAAATAGTAGGTGGACAGCAGGTCTCATGGAGCTCCTATCCAAGTGATTTTTATCTGCTGGTTGGTTGACTTCTAACAGGGTAGCACTAAGGCTGCAGCAGGAGCTCCCTTATTAGTGAAAAAGAGAGAAAGAGAGAGAGAGAAAGAGAGAGAGAAAGAGAGAAAGAGAGAAAGAGAGAGAGAAAGAAAAAGAGAAAGGAAGAGAGAGAAAGAGAGAAAGAAAGAGAGAAAGAGAGAAAGAGAGAGAGAAAGAGAGAAAGAGAGAAAGAGAGAAAGAGAGAAAGAGAGAAAGAAAGAAAGAAAGAAAGAAAGAAAGAAAGAAAGAAAGAAAGAAAGAAAGAAAGAAAGAAAGAAAGAAAGAAAGAAAGAAAGAAAGAAAGAAAGAAAGAAAGAAAGAAAGAGAGAAAGAAAGAGAGAAGGGAAGAGAAGAGAAGAGAAGAGAAGAGAAGAGAAGAGAAGAGAAGAGAAGAGAAGAGAAGAGAAGAGAAGAGAAGAGAAGAGAAGAGAAGAGAAGAGAAGAAGGAGAGAAAGCTTATGCATGTGTTTGTGGTTTATTAGATGCCACAGAGAAAACAGAAGCAGGCAGTGATTTCTGTGGTATCTGATAGGGCATAAACTGATTAAAGCTGTTTCTACAGGTAGGACATTCAAAACATAATTCCTGTGTGGATTCTCCAATGTCTAACAAGCGTGGACCTAAATTTGCTGTCTTTCTTTCAACAAACTCTCCATCTCCTGTACAGTACTATTTTCTGGCAGCTTACAAGAGCTGCATATCTTTAAATCTACAGTCCTGCTGTCAAATGTGATTGAATTTGGCTAATGGCTTCCAGAGTAACCAGGCAGACAGACACACAGACATGCACACACATCCTGCCACACAGCATCGTCTCATGAGCCAAATTTCCATCAGAAAGGAAGCTTATGGAAAGCAACATGGCCAACTCCCCCTTGATCACACCCCAGGTGTGAAACGCTGGTCTGCACCCACATGGAAGACCAGACTTTGCCAAGAGCCCAGTGATAGGCAGCCCAACAGCCCTCATTTAGCCATGTGTCATGCCGTGCCAAAAGCAGCATGTTTTCCTTTGTCACTGCTTAAGGAAGAGTCTAGAGCTGTCATTGACTTTCCCTTTTTGTCCCATCCAGCAAAGCCAGCATGGCAAAACAAAACTGGAAGAGCATGCTACATATGTGGTCTTTTGTTGTACCTGTGGCATAGCCTGAATTTCAGAGGCCATGTTTTGGAGGCTTTCTCTGCTCTCAGGAGAAATGTAGGCACCTCAAAAAGGCAATTTGGATGTTACATGAACTAAACACAGGTTTTTCAGTCAGATGCCAGAAGGAAGAAGAGTTGAATCCTACTCAGAATGTGGGAGTTTGGGGTTTTTTTAAGCTGAAGAGGGCCCCAAAGTCATCAAACCCTGCCACGTTTCCTCAGCTCGCCCGATTCTTTTGATAGCTAACAGGCTGTGGATGTCAGCTTTTATCAGAGACAAAAGACAATCTGAATGGCAACAAAACTATGCTGGGAATAAAACTGAAGACTATTAAAAAGAAAAAAAAAATACAGGAGAAGGAAGAAAAACCAACAATGCACACTAAAATATTCCATATGCACTTATGGTGGGTTGCCCTCGGCACACAAAGATTGTAACTAGGCACAATCTGATAAGACAGAATGCAACTGTGAGCTACTAGGCAACCACCAAAAAAAAAAGAGGAAGAAAACCGACAGAATCAGCATACACACAAAAATAATAACGTACAAGACAGAGGTGAAACTGAGTTTCTGTGGATAAAATATCACTGTTCATGGAGGACTAGATGTTAATAAAAGTTTGCAGGGGTTTCCAAGTGAGGCCGTGGCTGAGGCTGCAGTCTGGATGCTGCACAACGATGCCTGTTGTAGTCTAGCTGGTTTTCTTTCCCTTTTCCTTGCATGGTGGAGAAACACACGCCAACCACATAATCACAAGGCACCCTCGGCACCTCCTTCTCCCTCTCTTTGTAGGTCTCACCTCACTGTCAAGCCTTGTCATTAATAGAAGCCTTGATCCTGCAATATGCAGCACGCATGGGATGGCCAGTTCTCACACAGGGAGCTTCTCTTCACATGGAGAGCAGCTTGTCACCAGGATGCCAAGGAAGGGTGTTGCACTGCAAAGATGTCAGCCAAGGTCTGCAAAGCTAGTTTTGTTCCCAAACTTATGGCTTCCCAATAAAACTCATGTATGTTAGCACATAATTAGAAGCTAAGCTCTGGTGGATCTAGACCTGAGATTGTGAAGGACTATTGCTGTTTCCTAGCACAAAAAGTCTGATTGCTGATTAGGAATTTGATGCACTACTGCCATGAATATTAATATCAATAATAATTAGTAGTAGTAGTAGTAGTATTCACTAGATCTAGGCTTGCAGTTCTGTTTCAAGCAGACTTCATATTGAAATTAAGCAGGCTTCCATGCGTCCTGAGAAAGCGTGTCTCCTTACAAAATGGAAATGTGATCCTGCAGTCCTACCCTATGGAAGCAGTCAGGCCCAGGAACAGCGCCAGAAAGCTCAGCAAGATGAGCCTGTACAAGGGCCATTTTACATAAAGCAGGAGTAATCATGGAAACATGGCTCTCTGGATTGGAACCAAGCCCCTGAGTCACAGAGCGGGACCCCCCTGTTGTAGTTTCTGTGGAAACACAAAGCAACGTGGGAACACGGCCTCATTAGAAGAGACAAAGGCCAAAATCCCTTATTCTGGATTTTTAGGGCAAGCTCTTTCACACCAACCTTCTCTTTGGCTTTGAGCAAATCACTTTGCTTGCTTAAGTTTGTTGTTTTTTTAAATTAGTACCGAAAATGGGTTTCGACACATTTTTCCTCACGGGGGTGTTGGGAGGCTGAGTTAATAACTGCTTGCCAAGCAGTAGGAGATTCTCAGATGAATTTCACTTCCCCTGGATGTGTACCATGCTCATTGTGGCCGTGTCTGAACACTTACGCACGTATAATTAAGAAGGACCATGATAACAGAAAGTGCAAAGTGCTGCTCCTTTCTCACTGCATAATCATGTCTTGCAGGTGGGTGGCCCAAGAGGGAAGCATTGCATCAGGTGCGACAGAGCTTGCTGCTGAGGTGTGTTCTCAGAACAGTCAGTTTTTGTCTTTTACCAAATTGGGGCTCGGTATAACCTTTAGATTTTTCACTATATGCTAATTAAACCTTCCCTGGGCACTCAGCTATTCCCTCCAGCCCCTGCTTGCTTTCTGTGCACAAACCCTCTACAAGCCTACACAAGTACCCATCAGCTTTCATTATAATTTACCTGCAAAATCCACACACTCCTGCTTTCATGTAAAAAAAACACACTAAAAAAAAAAAATGACTAAGATATAAAAACCATCGTGAAAGCCAGTGAAACAATCTGTTGCCTACAAATCAGGGCTGTGATGGTAGGAATTAGACCTCCCACATCACATTAGCTTGGAGGGCTCTCCCTTCCCCTTAGCCTGCAGTGGAATTCCCATTCCTACCACCATGGTGGAAGCCAGCCCTGGCCCCGTGTCTGCATACCACCCGTCCTGTAGCTGCAGCATGTTTACTTCAGGATTAAAAAATCAGGAGTGGGGGAAATGGTTGTGAGCTAACAGCAGTCTCTTTGTTGTGTGTGGTATAGGCAGGGCAGGGAGAAGAATCCCACCTTGGTCAGAGGCCAGGCTGCATGTCCTCCTCATCTATTGTCACCAAGAGCTGGGTGATTTCAGGTGAGGAAACACATTATGAAGAAGGAAAAGGCAGGCTGGGTAAGGCAATCCAGTGAGATAGGATTAGTACGTCCCTGGCATTAAATACTCTATATGATACCATCCCCACTTTTCTATGATAACTGCTCCACTGCCCCTAAGCCCTCACTGCAAAGAAGGTTCTGTATGATATGTAGGCCCCATCATTAGTTATTACAATACATAACTGTGTCACCGTACCCTCTCAGTGCCACTGCTTTCACATTTTGCATTGCCAAAGATAACCCAGCACGTGTGTGGACAGCTCTAGATAGTTATCATGGCATGCTTGCAAAGAGGGGATAAATCCCATACATGTGGTACAATTCAAACCTACAACGTCCTCTCAGAGATGAGGGCCCCTCATGGCTGTCCTAATGCTATGACAAGCACTGGGTTGTTCTTGCCTCCTGGTTGTTGTTTCCTTTTCCTCATTCATGTCACCAAGATGGTCACCATCCCAAAGGCCCCCATCAGCATCCTCTGCCCTCATGCAGCAGGCCTCCTGATGGAAGAGAGGAAGGAGGAAAAAGACCTTCTCCTGAGCAGACACAGCGCTCCAGGTTCCACCATCTGCAAAAATGCAGGCTTGAAAATTCTGACTCAAGTCAGAGGGTGCCAACTCACCAAAGCCTGCGCCGCGCCCTCTCTTTTTGGCATACCTGAAGCAAACACCAAGGAGCCTTCAAAATGATGGCTGTGCAATCATTAGGACCTAAGAAATGGCTTGCAGCACTCTGCCAAACTGGGTACTGCAGCAAGAGCTTGGGGAAGGCTGGAGTCAGCAGAATGTTTTTGGAGAAAAGGTGCAGTAGGATGTCAGATATTTGGGCGTTTCACACACTGAGCCTTCTGAGGGAGTATGGCAAGGAGTAGGTGGATGGACAGACAAGCAGCTGCCAGAGCCACATGAACTCAGTGCCTCCTGCACAATCATCCACTGCAGATAAAGCTTTGCAACAAAATCCTGAGGCAGGTATTCAGTGGTAAAGCTAATTAGCCGCTCAGAATTCCTACTCCAACTAGTCCCCCCAAATATACAGATACTTAGATTGCACAGTGCATTCAGTAGTAGCTTTCTTGCTAGAATCTTCCTAAGTAAAGAAGACTGAGAAAAGCAGAGCAGGAGCACCCAAAGAAGGATAAACAATTCCCTTTAAGAGATGGAATGGGGTACAGAAAATCCAGTGAAGGAAGGATTTGATCAGCTTCAGGCTCCCTGAGCTAAGTGGGGACCCACTTCAATCAGGAATGGGTAACACAGAGACACAGGTTCCCATCCAGAGCCACCTAGGATCTCCCTAGGAACTGGAAGGAAATCTTGGAGAACGTGCTACAAAAGGGATTACAAGTCTAATTTGTTCATTAATGTAGTAGTTAATTAAGGAATTATTTTGAAGGATTCCAAAGACTGTCAACAGGGTATCATATACCAAAATCAGTCAGTTTGTTTTCCCACTGTGCATGTTCACATCATGGAGAGGAGGACAATACACGCCGCCACATCTGGGAGAAAAACAAATGGACTGACCTCTTCTCCTTGGAAACTCCTGGACAGAGAGAATATACAGAATGTGACCATGTGTAAAGTCACTTATAAAAATGTCAGATACTTGTGTCTCATGGATATAATGGGTCTACAAGGGCAAAGATGCCTCTCAGCTTTTTGTGCATAGCTGATGATTTTGGTAAATGGTTATGAAGAGTCAAAAGCAGTGCTCAGACTTGTTGACAAGGCAAGGTTTTATAGCTTTTCCCATTGAAGATCCAGGTCCTCACTCAGCCTACACTCTCATTGAGAGCCCATATATCACTGATGTCATTGGATATTCCATAGGTAAGAGGTCAGAAGGCTGGCAGTGCCCAGTGGAAAAGCAGCAATCCCAGCAATGCATCCAGGTTCATGAACCCATCTGACAGCTGCATATTTTTCCCTTGTGGTTTGTCGGCAAAGGAGATACCGTCTCTGTGAACCATTCACAGCTATGAAATGGTTGGCAGTTCTCTGACAAATCAAGCTCCTCGCTTATAATCCTCCCCTTTTCAGTTAGCCAAAAATCAGGTCATTTTTTGCCATAATGGGTAATGGCTGATTGCCCAAGGGGCAACATGTGATTACCATGTAACTAATACGTAATTGGTGGTTTAGGGATACTATGAAGTCTTCTGTTTTTCCTGGGAGACATCAGGCAAGACAAGAGAAATTATATCTAATGGTGAGTGTATTAATCACCAAAAGAGGAGATTTTAAGAACCGCTGACAAAAATCAACCTGTAAAGAGAAGAACTGACACCTCAAGGAGTGAAGGATTTACTTCCCTCACCCGTGAAGTTCCTTCTTATATTATTTTCTGCATTTTCTATTTTTTTCAGGAAAATATTATACTTCCTTCCGTTCTGCTCTCTACATGTTCCTGTACCACCTCCATCTGGAGGTGTTCAGACAGCTTTCAGTAATGCTGGGAGGACCATGACCAGTATCTCCCCATTCACTGGCTTTGGCCAGCAGCAAGCTAAAGGTAGGCAGCAAAGGTGGCTTCCTTCATACATACCCAGCTCAGCAACATGGGGGGCTCACATAACCTCCAGCTAGAAACACTGCAATACCTCTGAGCCACCCAGGACCTTGTCAGGTCGGGTTTGCTGAGGGTTTGCTGAGGGTTTGCTGCGGTCTCTTGCCACCTCGCCGTACATAAATCAAACATAATTAAAGACATAATCAAATGGATTCCTGAAAACAAGCCCTGACTGTAAAGTTTCATTACAACCCCTAACACACCTGCTAGTGCAGCTATTGCCCGGCTATGCACTGTCAAAGGTGTAATAACACGGCCGTATCCTGCAAAAGCTCCAGGGGAAAGCTCAAACAGAAAAGCCTTCATAGTCTTAAGGCAAGGAAAATATTATTGCACTTCCACAAAGCAGCTTCCTTTCCTCCAGAACAACCACCTCAGGACTTTCATCTCAGCAAGCTCTTGCCATTTATTATTTTAGAGCTTTTTCGCATAGAGAAATGATTATTTTCTTTCTTGCTCCAAGACCACTCTTTATTGTTAGTTAAATAAATAAAACTGATGGAGAAAATAGCAAATGCTTAGCTAAAGTGTGTTTCATCAAACTGTCTGATCCTGGGGATCCCAGGTATTTATTCAACATGCAAAACCCACTCAGATGGATTTATATATGTATTATACACACACATATAAATGCATGCTTACACACACATATATATCTCATAAGTGTTTGTACATTCATGTGATGGCTAATATCAAGTCTCTCTCTCTTTGCTGCTGAATGTGATCATGTTTCTTGAGTACAGACCTAAAGTCTGTCTCTTTCATAGGTAACAAAGAGGGAAAGTCCCAGAGACTTCCATTGATTTCATTTCCCTTGAGAAATTTAAGTTTTTTCTGCAAGAGTGACAAGCACTTCACTGGGAAGGGAAAGGAAAGGAAATGAGATCATGTTCCCATCTGCCTCACTCTGTGCTTCTCTAGCAAAACTTTACTGACAAAATCTGGGGAGATTTATATGGATTGCAAACTCTGAAAGAAATAATGATCTTAGGTTTTGCAATAGTTTATAATATTCCCACACACATCCCTGGATATACCATAATTTCTGGAGCATCCCTTAGTACCAGGTGGCTCCCTGATGCCTTTCAAACCCAAGGGCTGCAGTTTCATGGAGCAGATGAATCTTTGCTTTTTATTCACCCTTTGATCAAAACCAGCTCCAGCAGCAGCAGCAGGTGGTGGGTTCTGACAGCTTCCCTTTTGGATCCAACCCATTTTGGGTACTAGTTTCTGCAGTAACTATCCATGCACGCTTTAAGGCATGTTTTTGTTCCTCATCTATCTATTCACTCAACAAATTAGCACAGTCTAGTCTTATGCAAATCAGAGGTTCGATTTCCTTGTGTACGTTGAAACTCTTCCTCTGCCTTTTACCAGCCAATGCACAGCTACTGCTATTTCCCTGCTCAAATGGGTTCTCATGGCTCGCTGCAGGCTGTAGAAGTTAATACATGGGAACACAATCCAAGTTAGCTAAGCATGTGTTTTACCACATACAGAGAGTAAAACATGGGGACAACAAAGAGACAGAGGATGGGGGGAGAAGAGAAAGGATCAGATTCATTTGCTTTCAGATGACAGAAAGCAAAACATAAATAAAGAAGAAAAAATTTGATAGTTGGAGAGGAGAGAGTACAACCAACTATCCACACTCAAGTGCAAATGCAAAGTGACAGCTCCACACTCAATGTCCTTAAAGAGAAATGGAGGGTACTCTTCATATGTGAGAGCAGAGTAGGGGGAAAACAACATGTAATTTCCTTTCAGTAGCACCTAGAGATCATATAATCCTATAGGTTGGAAAAGACCTTTAGAATCATCAAGTCTAACCTCTGCCAATCCCATAAAGCCATGTCTCTCCCTAAGTGTCACATCTACAAGTGTCAAAATGCCCATGGGTCAATTTTCCAGACAAAAAAACAGAAACCTGTTTATGGTGCTCACAGAAGGCCTTGAGAGTGTAGAAATGAGAAAAAAAAAATTTAGGAGAATTTTATGAGGGCAAAAGAGGGATTCCGAAGAGACAATCCCACAGCAGACCATGAACTGTGTCTTACAGCCACTAAATTCTGTCTCCAGACTCTGACCACTGAACAATAAAACCTGCTGCCCAGCTGCTGTTTTCATTTGATTTCAGTCAAGGTAAACTGGGGCCTGACTTCCATGAAACTGTAATTGTGTCAAGGGAATTGTAATGTGTCCTTTGCCAGAATAGTTAAAACACCCTAACAGATGTTATTCTGATGACAGACGTCAAAATAAGTAGATAGATTAACTGACAGATAGACAGAAAGGATTGAAATAAGGAAAATACGTACAGGGAGATAGAGAGATGAATAGATAGATGAACAGGAAGAGCTGGGAATATAAAAGATTATCTAGATAGATAGACAGATCTTGGCATAAAGCACTCACATCAAGCTGCAGTTGGCAGCCCTGATTTAATGCATCATTTGCTCAAAGTGCTCATCTCCCTCCCTCTAAGTAAAACGAAGTTGTTTGTTATGTGTTAGGGAACAAACCTGTGTGTGGGCTCCCTCAGGGTCATGGGATTGCATGAGGTGAAGGACCTGGTCCTGCCAAGTTCCCAGCACCCTCTCTCCCCTCTGAAGCACAGGGAGAAGGGAGGATGCTCAGCATGAGGACCCAAAATGCCAAACGCCCTGAGAGCCCTAGCCAGTGCTGGAATGAGTGCCAGGACACGGGGAGGAAGGAAGGAGGGTGGATCATGACTTACCAGCATCATCTCATAACCTGCCTCAAGATGTATTCAAATTATAAATAAGTAGTAAGATTCCTTCTGTCAACACATTTCAATTTAGGACTTCTGGTTTGGCAAACAGTTTCACAAGAAAGCTTCTTACAATACCCAGGACAGTGTGAACACAGGGGACTCATGGCCATTCTTCTGCATCACAGAGCTCCCTTTCCAATTTCACCTGAGAAATACTTCTTGTAATTTGTTTAAACTTTGAGGCTCTCAGGAGGCTGCCCACCTTTGATTTTCATTTAAAGCAACTTTACCTTGTTTTTGCACTGCATTAAACCTCAGCATTAAGGCCTTTTTGCCAATCGAAGACTGCAGCCTAACACAATGTTTTAACAAAGACAGCTTTATGCAAAGCTTGGAGCTGGGGAAAAGAAACAATGCAAATAAAAGACTGTAATTCTCCTATTAAATAATCTTGCTTCATTCTCCCTGACTCCTCTGCTGTTGGTCCCTATCTGCTGGCTAACCTCTGCTTTGTTTTAAGGTTGGTGTAAAATTTACTTTGATTTCAATGAGAATAGAAATTTTTGCAGCATCAATAAAAACTTCAGGACTGAACTAACATTACTTCTTTACCCAGAGGGTGGTTGGGCACTGGAACAGTCTCCCCAGAGAAGTGGTCATGGCCCCAGGGCTGCCAGAGCCCAAAGAGTGTTTGGAAATTATTCTCAGGCACATGGTGGGATTCTTGGGGCTGTCCTGTGCAAGGCCAGGAGCTGGGTTTGATGATCCTTGTGGGTCCTTTCCAACTCAGGATATTCTATGATTTTGTGATCCCAGTTTAGGAATGACAATTTTATTATTTTATTATTTATCCATAAGCCAGACCCATTCTCAGTCACCCACAACAAAGACTCAATCTTTGCATTTAGGACAGCAAGGCTGGGGGAAGGTTTCGACTCAGGGGAAAGGCCCCACCTCCAAACCTGCTCACCAAGAGCCATCCTGAGCCCTGCAAAAGCGGGCTGGAAACCTACCCAGACCAGGTGGCCTTTTGTGGTATTTCAGCACATCCTACTTCTTGTCCTACCTTGGAGGAGTGAAAATGAAAATATGAATATACTTTCCAAAACCTCAACATAGTTTTGGTGCAAGGGCGGGAGAGGCAAAGTTGTGGTTTTGTTTGCATTGAACTTCCACAGAAAGTTCAGTTGTTTTTTTTTCTTTATTTTTGCACTAGTGCCTGATTACCCTTTTAGAAATGTCCCAGGCAAGGCAACGTTGTGGCTTGGAGAGTGTCATTTATCCACAGAAAAAAGTGATAATTTCTGAGCCATAGTTACCTGTGGCTGCATTCTTAACCATTTTGCATGGACAGACAACCCCAGCAGTGATGCAGAAACACCAATTGTGGTTTGAGGAGGAAAGACTCCAAGAATTTCATTTTTACTCCTTGCTTGGAAAAAATGATGGTGCTGATATCTCCAATGGGGTCACATAAAATCCTGCATTCATTTTATGGTAATAACTTTCTTGCCTTGGCGCTGTGTGGCAATGCTTAATTAACAAATGCTCAGAGCTGAGGAAAGACGTGAAATATTGGAGATATTTGAGGTGTATCACCAAAACTGTTTTCAAAGAGGTCACCAGTGGTGATTCACTTCAGAGAATTACTGCATTTTCCAACGGCAGGGCCAAGCATAATAAGTGCAGAGGAAAAAAATTACAAGAGTCAAAGCAAAGCAAAACGGGAAGTTTGAAGGTTTTCATTTGGTTTTAATGAAACAAACAATAAAAAAAAAATTGTTTGAGTCAGTTCAAAACATTTTCCTCCCTCATCTGAAAATGAAATGTTGAGTACCATTTGGAAGTCATTTAAAAGTTTACTTTCTTATCTCTTTCTTTTAATATAAATTAGGTCAAGCCTTCAAGGAAAATGTCATTTGGAAATGAAAAATGCAAAAAGCTTCAAATATTATTCTTCATAAAGGAAGCATTTTACCCTAAAATTACCCATGTGCCATGATTTTTAAATACTTCCCTTATTTATTTTGGTGAGAAATTTCTTCAGCAAATTCAAGCAGTGTTTAGTCCCTGGTAAAAATGTTCTGTTTATTAAAATATATATATTTACATCACAGATTGTGAAGTGCTAATTGCCTGTCACCAAAAGCTGAATTCAGTAAGTGAGCATGAAACAAGACTGTTCCCAATCATCACCAGTGCTCTGGCAAAAATACCCAGAAAGTAACAGGCCTGTATTAAACCAGACCAGAACCAGAGTGTGTTTTGTGACCATTATGCTTGGGAAGGAGCTCACAGACCTCATGATGCAAGAATTCAGGCAGGAATTCAGGTTCACTACTGAGCTTGTACAGGTCTACAACAGCATCTGCACACTAAGAAGCTGGTCAAGTGTCAAGAGAAGGCTCCAGTCCACTCCCCTCACATTTTCTCTGGTCATTCTTATTGCAGTAAGGGCTAGAGGAGGTCACAAAGGTGATTAAAGGGATGAAACTCCTCTCCTGTGAGAAAA
>JACBWW010000285.1:0-53254 GCA_020086605.1 Lanius collurio | reverse complement strand
ACTTCAATGTTGCCTACACATTTCTGCAGTTTATTGCAGTTTCACATCTGTGAAGTTTACTGATCTACTGACTTCACAGATTGAGACATGACAATTAAAATTTTATAGAGGACATGTTTTATTGACAATATTTCCTAGGTTTCAGTGGCTTGAGAATAACTGAATGGGGACACAAGTGATATAGCCTTAACTTTGGGTTTCAAAATTGTTGGGGAGATGGTTAGCCGTGGATTTCAAGGCCAGAAGGTACCAGGACAAAGAGTCTAGTTGGATTCAATGAAGAAATACTGTGCAGAATTTTGACCTTTGTAGACAAGTGACATCTGTAGAAGAGTTCTCAGTCTAGGGACAGACACATGTAAAATATTTAGCTTGAGTTTTCTGCTTTTTTTTTTTTTTTTTTAATCAAGATGCTTTGTAAAAATGTTGGTTGGGATTTTGAGGCTTTTTTACATTTGTACTTTATATTGGTTTTTTAACTGCATAAGCAAATCCTTCCTTGGTGACATGGTATATTTCTGTATCTTGGGATAATTGTGTCATGGATAAAGATGGATACAACAAATGATTAGTTTAGGAGATTTTTTTTTTTTTCTAAGTTGACAAGAAACTTCTTATCTGGAAAGGGTCTATTTTCAGCAAAATATTCACAAAACTACTGTAGCTGATTAAACCAGCTTATGAGTAATGGACCATGCCCTGTGGTAGACAAGATTATTTGTGCCATTGATAATAAAAATATTTTCTTGACAATGTGATTTAGTTGTGGTGTCCAAATCAGCCATTTTTAAATCTTCTTTGTCATTGAAAGCTTGAAAAATCCAGAAGTTATGGGGAGTCCTAAAATTTGTAACTCAGCAATTTGTCGTCACTGACTTTTTTTCTATTTTTTTTTTTTTTTTTTTTTTTTGTTAAGCCTTCCATACTGTGTCTTTTAAACTGAACCCCTGGAAAATTCTTTAAAAATAGACTTTTTTTTTTTTTGGTAGATTTTTTTAGTCTCCCAGCCTGACTTCCAATGCTTCTTAGTTGTGTAATAGATATTTCCTTGATTTGTAATCACTACCTTTCTCAAAAGTCAACTTCTGGGAGTCTGTCTTCTCTGCTGGATAGTCCCCTCTTTTCTCTGTAAAAGGCATGAGCTTTGGAAGATATTACATAAGTCTTTCAGAGTAAACGATTTTCAGTGCTTCATAATGGAGCTGAGTAAAATTTTGATAGTCTGCAAGTTATTTTAAAAAGTGCTCCTTTTTCCACCATGTCTGTAAATAAAATCAGAGCATTCTTATTTGCTTGTTGTAAAATTATTTGATCAAATTTGAAAACACATTTTAATACAATGGAGTACTTGCTATATTTCTGATGCTGTCATCAACTACTCACTTGTTCATCAGAAGGAATTTCAGATGTCTAAAATACTCAGATTGGGAGATAAGCATAGGCTTAAGATGACCATCTGATCTCTTAGGGTAGGAGCTCTGCTTGTTTTTTTCCCCCCCAGTTGTTGTAAACAGAAACCATTAACTCCAAAATGTATTTCAGAAGATTTTCAAAGGGCCATAAGTACCATCAAGGAAATCTGCCATCATCATCTTGAAAGGACACTGAAGAATTGTTAAAAGATTTGTTGAAACACATAAAAGAATAATGATATACTCAGCATATATTTGCATTGTTTTTTCTCACCTGCTCCTCACCAAGTGGCAGAGCAATCATGAGCAGACCTCTTGGACATTGCAGGAGAAGCAGAGCAGTGATGACAGCTGAGGCACTCTGCTAAGGGAACTCTGCCCAAAGTGCTGTCCCTAAACCTGCACCGTTTAGGGTGTCCAGTCCTGCAGTACATGGGATTACCAAGCCTTACTAAGTTTAAAGTACAGTAATCCTCTTTCATGCAGTAACACGTGTAGATTCTTTATAACAGCTTAGATGGTAATTAGTGTGGGATTTCGGATTCATTGACTGGATACAAATATAGCATAGGGGAGGGAAATACCGAGGCAGCAGTTCTCAAACTCGGGGTCACTAATGCAGTAAGAGTTGGAGCATTTATGGGGGAGGGGATGAGCTAGCAGAATTTTGCAGAGGGGGGAGTGTTATTAGCATCTGGGATTGCAAACAGAGCTATAGGATAGAAACATTCAAAGACAGTCTTGGCTGGGAGAAGTTTCTAGTTCCGTGTTTTCTCCAGCACTTTGCAACTGCAGGTGTAAGCCCATCGGGGCTGACACTCCAGCTGGCTGCGTCAGCAGTTGTGGTTCTGCTTTTGAAGTGTTAGGAGAATGTGGTTGTTCAATCAGCCTTATTAGTTTAAGGTGTTTTGATATGCGTTATGAGAACAGGCCTGGGGTGAAGTGAGAATGAGCTGACCTCATTTTACCTGCAGGGACACTATCACTGCAGTTAAGGCAAAGTGAAAGATTTTACAGATTTTAATATTCAGCAGATCAATGTAGTCACTCAATGAATTTTACTGCAAGTGCATTGGCTCTTTCTGCTTAAAAATTGTCTGGATTTTAGCTATTCAACTGGTAATAACGAACTATTTCCAGCTAGCAAAGTTGAGCAAAAAGAGAATAATTTGCTGGTTTAGGGTTTAAGGGAGTAATAAAAATCCTTTTGACTTCTTTTTAGTACTTGGGAGAAATTTTTATTTAGATAAGAACAAGTTTCATACCAGCTCAAAATGCAAATTCATGTCCTAGAAATATAAACTGAATTTGCATCATTAGGACTTAGAATCCATAAATTCAGCTATTAGTTTACATATTGGTTGTTGCATGTTTAATTTCTTGTCAGAAGAGCAAGGGACTGGAGCATGCAACCCTTGGTTTTGAGAGCTGGTTTTGAAACACTCATTTGAAGTAAAAAAACATCAAACAATAAATGTAAAAAATTTATCTGAATTGGTATTTTTGTTTTTATGGTTTTGAACATCAATAAGGGCTTGATTTTGACTCTTATTTTACTAGTAGTGAGATTATAAATTTGTTTACTAATAATGGGCTTTGCCAACTGTTCTTTAAACATTTAGTAAATGCTTCAGTAAATAATAATTTGTTAAATATACAAAATTATTCATTCTGCATCCTTCCTACAAGATATTAATCAAGTTACAAAATGCAACCTTTGTTATATTCAGTATAATGATTGCTTTACCATTAAATTTAATTCAATTTTTCATCCAAATTTTTATTTTTTGATGAATGTTTCATATTTCATCTTGTTCAATCATTGTATTAATTTCTCCCTCTCTTTCCCTTCCAAAGAACTGAATAAACAATCCTCCTGCTTAAGCTGCTCCTCGATGAATGCTGAAATTTTGCGGGGTTTATAGAAATATCTTCTCCTGTGCCGTTGGTGGTTTCCCCACTTTCAGTAGCATCCCCTAAAAAGTGCACCAAAGAAATATTTCAATAATTTTGAGACTGAAAGCAAAAGGTAGCTGATGAAACCTATTCAAACACTTGTCTTTGGGATCAGCTGCCAAGATGAAAATATTGTAAGTGTGGGCAGAAAAACACACATTGAAACTTCAGTTTTATGGAGGCAGAGGGTCAACATTCAGGCACTTCTGCAAATGGGAAAGTGCCACATTTTGATCCAACCCTTCTCCAGCGAGATTTGATTGTCAGAGCTGTGGGCTGGCATTTGGGCTAGGGCTCAGAACACAGGTAGCAGCAGCAGCAGGGCAGCAGCTTCCTCTTGTGGAAGAGCTGTTGTGCCTGGCTTCTTGAGCTTGGCCTGATTTCAGCCCCAGGGGTGCAGCTGGACCTGCTCTGGTAGAGGTGAAGGCGATGCCAGCTCCCAGTTCCTCGCTGCAGAATGTGTGTGAGCAGCTGTTTCTCCTCTCTTCCCTGACACAGACATAAACACTATGCAACCCACCCACAGAATCATGCAGACAAGCACATTTCATTGGGCTTTTTTCATGTTCTCTTTGTCTATGTCGTACAACAAACCTGCAAACATTAAATACTTTATTTTTCAAGAAAAGAAACAAAATCTGTAGCTCTTTGGTCAAAAGATGCATCTAAGCCTTAGTCTACTCCTACTTTACTATTCAGTTTTCATTTCATTTATCCATTATTATGTATTTTTAAAACTCAATTTTGCAGATAGTTTCCAAACATCTGAAGTGGCATTTTTAGGTCATGAACTAGTTGTGGAATATTTTGACCTACTTCTGTAGATGCACCCAGAAATTTGAAAGGAAAATAAATGTTGACTTCAATGAATCTCATTACTATCTATTTTGGAAGACGTCCTTTCTCTGAGAATTTTATCAAATCTGTATAGAATGTTAACAGGGAAGAAAACTGCAGAAATAAACTTCTTTTTTCTCATATTTTGCAGCAGAAAAATATTTGAGTGCAAGGTGTCACTAGTATGCTGATACCTCCTCTAACTTGTTATGTTACAGTTTTGCTTTTGTGCCTGTGCCCCCACTCACCATGTATATAGAGCCTGTGACTTCCTTGGGATTTATTCCAGAAGGAACTATAAGGCATACTAGTCTGTTGCATTTACAAGACATAATGGTATTATCTCATCCTTGATCAAATTCGTAGCATTTCTTGTTGAAAATACTCACTTTACATCCTGAGTGCCATGGTTCTCCTGTGATCACTTCTTTGTTTGCTTTAATCACAATTAGGCACTCTTATTTTTTCTCACTGCCTTGTTTTCAATTGATTGTCTTAATTAATGCATCCAAGCTAGTAAGCAAATAGAGAGGAACAGAGCAAACTGTGGGGTAGTAATCTCTTTTGTTGCTGTGCTATTGTTTTCAGTTCCATGTTAACTCTGGCTCAGATAATCTTTTTTCTTACTCCATATGACTCACAGGCTAAACAGAGCAGATGGGGGAGTGATTTCAGACAGTGACCTCATTTCTGCAAATACTACTTCTCAAAAAGAGACAGCAATCAACCTGTGTCTTACAAGAAGAGAAAGGTTGTCTCTTTTTTTTCTTTTCTTTTTTACTGCATTATAGACATGAACAATTTTGAAAAGATGAAAGGGCAAGGGGGGAAAAATGTGAGCTTCCAGCACTACCAGCGTGTTCTGCTGTTCTGAGCCTTGTCAAAGACGCAAAGAGCACTGTCAAACCTTTGGGTTCAGTTACCTTGAAATCTTCTCTCATGCTATACTTTTAGTTCTTCTCTGTTCACAAAGTATTCAAAAGGTTATTTTATTACTGAAACAGTTTTACGTTTCAACACATTCAGTATCTTCATAAGAGATTTCCTACTCATCTGTGTTTCTGAAGTTACTCAGGAATTAGTTGTGTTGTTCAGGTCATGGTTGCGGATGCTGTTGCTGCAGAAAAATACACATAATAATGACTACAAATTACTATAAAAAACTACAAGTTCTCAAAAAAAAATCAGTATCTGCAATGAATAATGGTGCTCATTTTTTCCTGTGCTCTTTATTGTCATGACTAGTCCAAGAGAAAACACAGTTGGATGAAACCAGTAGGATAGAAATTTCCATAATGCTGGAAACACCTGACAATTCTTTTTGTGTAAATGCTCAGCAATACATATATACTGAACAAAGATCTGTCTTGAAATCATAGAGCAAAATATAAAACTGTATGAGGAAAATAAGAATGCAGTTTCAGTAACACCCTGGGTTTGATATTGATCTTCTCTCTAATAGTATTTGTATCATTAAGTGGAAAGCTCTCCTGTTTTACTTCAGTGTTAAGATGACTGCCAGGAATACATCCTTAAACTCACAATACTGTTGTATTTTCTTCAACTTTCAAACCATATGGGTCAAGTTTTATAAAAGAATCTTCCCTTTTAAAAGAGGAATGTTTGTATTTTCAGAGGATATCTTTAGAGTGAGGATAACCTGAAGTTTAAGAAAAGAAGTAAATAAATTCTAATTTAAATCAATAATAACTAATATTAAATGTTAGGCTATCTTAAGTCTTTTGAGTTTTGGAAAGTGTACAACATCAGAAATCCAAAGTATCATCAATATGAATAAGCTTTAACAGAAAGGAGTTCATAATTTTATTTTATTTAATTTCTTTCCATACCATTACCTAAGGACATATATATTAGTGCATATTATACTTAATTTTCTTAATGAGCAGGTAGCATGGTAATACTAGTGATTTACTGCTTTACAATCACATATATTATACAAATTTTTTTCAACTCTAACTGATTTATTCTTAGATAAAAAACTCTAGAATTTATAAAGCAATGGAAAGGATTACATCAGTGATATTAAGTTATCTTGGATTAATTAGTAAGGAACAATTATCAGGAGTAATTACTATGAAACACTGACAGAAGAGCAGGGTGTTCTGGATTTCTGGTGAAATAATTGCCTGATTCAATAACACATGAAACCATGTTATGTCCTATGAGTTGACATTGTCTCTTTCAAAGATAATTTTTATCATTATTTGTAACTTTATTGTGAGAGATTATGTCTGGTAGAATTCAGTGATGAGGGGAAGCTTCTGTGGATATAGACTTTCTGCGTCTGCTCAGTTTGGACTTGCTAGTTTTGATGAGAAATTAGCATTCATTTTGTTTTTCCTTTTTGCCACCAAAGGTATTCTTCTCCATTTGATATCTTTGTTTTGTTCTCTTTAGGAAGAACCTGTGAGTGGATGGTAATCCTATCCAAGACAATCAGAGAGGTGTTTAAGCACAGGGAGCCTGTGCTCCACTTCTAGCCAGGGCTGAGAGAAGGCATAGACAAGCTGAAGACCAGAATTATATGTACTTTCTTATTTTATTTTATTATAAAAGACCTCAAACAGCTGACAGGGCTAGTGATTTGTAGCTTTTTCCTATGTCCTTGCCCTTCAAACACTGCACGCAGACTGTAAGCCGGTGTCCCAGATCAGAGGAGAGCTATGCCAAGCCCTGCTGTGGGAGAGCAGCGCTGCCCAGGGCTGCAGAGCCCTGAACCTGCCAGTCATCCTCAACACAAGCCGAGGTTTAACTTGTGCTGGAGGTGGAGTTTATTACCCTCATGTTATTTCCTTTGAGAGATTTTAATGTAGTTGCCCTTCATCACAGGAACTGAGAGAACAATCAGGTGACTTTAGCTTCAACATTATATATCACAGGAGACAGAAGGTGATATGACATTTTAGATACACCTCAGAACATGTGTAACATGTTGGGGTTTGTGACCAGTAAGATTTTTTTTTTTCTTTTTGTTAGCAATGAACTTCTATTCAAGGGGCACGGGGAAAACAGAGGAGTTATGAGCACAGTAGCTGTAGTTGTACATGTAGTTCTGCAAGTAACTCTAAGAATGCTCATCAGACAAATAAAATTTTACATTACTTGATATTTGTTTCAATCTCTTTAAATGGTTGAAAAGTATTTTTTGTGGTGGGGGAGGATGTAAAGCAGTTTTATGAGCTAGTTAGGAAAAAATTCCATTATATCTGTTATGTAAATACTGTGAAATCAAATTAGAGAAAAGAATACTGAAGAAGTGGGGATGAGGGGAATATTAAGAATTTCCTTTTCTCACAAACCAGGTAAAATGCTTCATCAACAATCTTCTCTCCCAGTGAAACTTACCCTGATTAGTTTAATTATGCAAAGACGAGTCTTTGCTTCATTTCTCTAAATCTAAATCTGAAAATGAGTGTTCCAGTAAATTAAATGGAGATATTACTCACATTCTAAGATGCAGATACTTCTCCCTTGGAGATGTATTCTGTTTGCTGTAAAAAGCATTATATTTGAAAACAGAGAATACCATTTATGAATGTCACAGTGTCAAAAACATCTCTTGTACAAGAACTGACCAGCTGGATGTCCCCCACAAATGCTTTCCCTAACACAAAGGCTGTACACAAGACTCTGTGTCTGTTGGCAAAACCATGGGAGAAAGTAGCCAGTTGGGGTCAATGTTTGTATGTTATACTTAGCTGGAAGGGTTTTATCCACCTGTGAGGATTCACACATCAGAACATGTGCAGTATTTCACCATGAGGCCCAAGGTAAGACACATGAAAATGCTGAGGTGAGCCAATGGGAAATGTGCCTGAGTCTCATGCTGTGATGGTCTCAGATGTGACAAGTGTCGGTATTATGAAAAGGTGGTAAACTGTCACCTGGACCACTTTGCTCACTCACCTACTTCTCAGCTCCAGCAGAAATGTAACCTCATCTCTAATGCCTTTCCACTGCTTTTCTCTAATACAATGGGGTTCCTGATGGCTCTATTTGCTAAAAGATCATTTTGGGCAGCAGTGGCTTTTAAAAATATTTGCTGCCTACCCCGATGGACTGGAATGGCTTTCCAACACATTTGCTGCTTACTGACGAACTAGCTCTGAGCCAGGACATTTCTCCATACTCACTGCCTCTCTACAAGTTAAAAAAAAAAAAAAATTCCTCATAGGGGACCGAGTGTCTCTTTGCTAATGGAAAACTTAGTGGAGCTTTTGTCTGTTTTTTCCTAGTGGGCTTGATTTATGAGGACTCACCTAGGGGTAATAGGTATGACTGCTGTTTATTTACATGCATGCCTCCATTCAAGTACTTATTTGTATCTGTACTATTTAGTGAGTACATGTACTTGCTAAAATATGTGTACTTGCTTATACCAATAACAGAAAATCAAAGTCTTCCTTTGGAAAGCTCTGGAGGTCTGAGTATGACAAGGCAACCTGCTCCCCCCACATGCTTGTGCTCACTCCCTTGGGCTTTCCTTATGGGCCTCATTTTGCTGGTTTGGGAAAACCACTTTCTGATCTGTTGATTAGAGTTGTGTAAATATATCCACATCCATATTGTTAACAAACAGACATGCCTTACAGTCAAGCATTAAAAATAATCATACAAAACAAAAAAGTTGTTCCTGTGACAAAAATCACACCAGAGAAAAATTCCACTTAATACCCCACATGGCTTAAAATGAAATATTAGCTATAATGAAAATTGTTGGGTTTTTTTTCTGATTACTGTAATTTTTCACAACTTACAGCTACAAGATGCAGATTCACAGCACTTTTGACTAGAAAAAATAGCCTTTTGCATTGCAATGTCCCTTCCTTCAGACACAGGGGATTAAGAAGCTTTTTGTGAGTAATAAGTGTCTTTCATGCAGTAACACTTGGATTCATAACAGTCTTCATTGTAATTAGAGAGTCATTGGTGGTATGCAATTAAGATTTTCCCATGTCTGATTTCTCTGACCTGTGCTTTAAATTAAACTTTACAATATACCTCCCACATTAGGCATTATAATTCCTATCGATTACTGATATGTTTTTCATGGTATTTAGGAGATTTCTCAAGGGAATACTGTGAATCCTGTAAGTCAAAAATAGCACAGTGCAATAAATAGCCATTTTTAATAGCATCCATTATTTCCCCAAGACATAATGTCTCAGGAGGCCTGAGTCCAGCAGAGCTTAGCCCTAAATCCTTTGTAAATCTGCCTCTATTTGTTATGTATCACTCCTCGCCTCACAGGCACTTGAGATTGTTCCTCACTTAGCACAACAGCTCTGCACAAAAATTCCTTCCATTTGGTTTTATCTTGAAGTCCTGGGAGAGCTTCCTGATTGATGATAGCATGTTCAGCTAGTGGACATTAGTGGGTTGAATTATTGCTGCTAGTGCATTAGCTTTCAGAGAAGTTTAGGTCAACACTTATCGTTGGCTGGGATAATATTTCTTTTTATTTTAATTGGTTCTTCTAACCTTCTGTTATTTCTATCAGATCTGAGATTAATGATACAATCTGCTTTTGTGTGCTGTTACTGTCTGAGCACACCAAGCAGGAGGTATGACAAATATTGCTCTAGAAGACTCCTGAGCAGTAGCTAAGTCTTGTTAGCCTGGCTACAGGGAGTACACATTGCATGGGGAATTTTATGAGTCATTTAAGAAAAGGTAGTTTCAGAGCTGCTCAAAAAAGTTGGAGATCATTGACGTAATAAAGGTATAAAATCCAACTCCATTTTTTGTTATCATCCAAGGAACACATAAATGCATTATAGCTGAAGGTATATGTCACAAATGTGCCAGTGGATACAGAATAGCAGGACAATTCCAGTCACAGCAAGAGAAAAAAAATACAGAACTGAGGATGTTAACACATCATTCTGTGCTGTTCTATGACTCATTTACCACCCCATGATACTTAATCACAATGAAATGTTATAAAGATACACTGAAAAAATGAGCTTATAATGGGTTTTCAGTAGTTTTTCAGGTAGCTTTTACTAGAAGCAAAACTTCTGCTTTGAATTACTTTTGCACTTCCAATAAAATTTTAGTGTCCAGTAAAAAATCTGCTGTTTTTCCTTGATTCCTTCTCAAAATGTCTGTGCGTGCTCACACTAGATCACCTGAGTGGGGGTCTACAGTGGCAAGAAGGGTGAAATTAAGTGGTGTGAATGCTTAATCTCCCTATAATCATCAGGTAATAGATAGCAAAAATTATTTAGAAAGTCAGATACCTATCTCTCAACACTGATGTACAATTCACTTAGACAGTGAGGCCAAAACAGAGCACAAGAGGAAAACAGCAATGAAATGGAGATGGCATGGCAAGGGAGCAGAACACTTTTTCCATTCTTTGGAGAAATAAAATATGATTTGAAAGGGGCTTGCTCTGCACACAAGGCAAAGAAGTTTCTGTAGTTTCAAAAATGGGAAGAGAATGTGTGTATTTATCATGCTTGCCTAACCACTGCAAGAAGACATCATGGAACTTGCCGAGAAACATAACTTATTTAATCTTTAAAGCAACTGGTGATGGACTGGAGTACAAGGGTATCAATAGTACACTCAAAGATATGTGGAAGGTTGGAGAAGAGGGAATCTCCTTTCCACACCCATGAGAAATGATAGCAAAATAAATGTGTCAGGGGAGCAACTTAAGCTTTTTAAGAGCTGAAATAGTATTCCAGTGGTATTTCTACACTTCAAAGAGTTTTGATCTTATTGACTGTCACTGCATTTCCAGGATTCTCTTTTTCTTATACTTAATCCTTTAGGTAGATGGGTAACTTGGCAAATACCAAGAGAAGGTTTTAATTTATATCCTGACTTGTATTAAATAAAATACTTGGCAAATAACAGAAGAATAAGATGCCAGAGGATAAACAGATGCTAAAGAACAAAGGTTAAAGTCTTACCAATATATGCTTGCATGCATGGAACCAGGGTTGTCTTGGTGGTGCCAAGCAACAGGGCAAGAGGCGAGGGGAAGAAACCGATGCCCAGGAAGTTCCTTCTGGATACGAGGAAGAACTTCTGTACTGAGCAGGTGACTGAGTACTAGAACAGACTGTCCAGAGAGGCTGTGCAGTGTCCCTCACAGGACATATTCAAAAACCGTCTGCACACAGTCCTGTGCCATGTGCTCTGGGATGGCCCTGCTCGAGGAGGGAGGTTGGAACAGATGATTTAATGTGGTTCCTTCCAACCTGACCCATTCTGTGATTCTGAGATTTTCAGTAAGGCAGCATTTGTTTGCAGAAGTGGGGTCTTAACAAGTAGCCACACTCTCAGGAAGATAAGGAAAATAAATTTCCCTTTGGGGAATTTGAAAAGAGAGTATGTTGCTAGAAGAAAACTGAAAACTGATCTACCTAGATGGATTTTTTGTTCCTTAATTGCTAGAATTGTTCAGTATTAGAAACCACCATTTTGTTTGCTAAGTCCATTGATAGCTTTGAAAAAAATAAAGCAAACTAAATGAATAAGTGTACAGAACTTTAAAATTTGAATTATTTACTTTATGAAGATAAAAAATCCCCAGGAGGGACTGGAACAGTTGTTGTCTGAAGGTTCAGTTCACTCAGTTAATAAGAGCTTCTGGTGATTTGGTAGATATTTGGGGGAAAATAGATCTGGCAACAAGCCTGAAGATATTTCTTTAGCTTTAGGCTGTGAAGAATGTAGCACATTTATTTACAAAGGACAGAAGGAAAGGGAGACATTAAACAAAAAAACAACCCAAAAAAACCCCCAAAATAGATAAACTAATGCTCCATTTTCAACATCTCTCAGCTTGAAATACAGGGAAGCACATAACGTCCCTCTAGCTACAGCAGGCTTCCTCATAAATACTAGTGACATGCTGAATGCTTTAAGAAAAGGAATGGAAGTCATTAGACTTCTCATTAATGGCCTAGCTCTTGGGTAAGACTTCTAAGACTGCCGGAGCATAAAAAGACACCCTGGCAACTGCTGATCTGCCAAAAGATTTCTTCCTCCCCTGCTATTTCCATTGGATCTTTTATTTAAAAACAGAGAGGAACTTGAAATGTAAGATGTGAACCACGATGTGAAAGATACAAGACCCAAGTAAGTATATTAAACAAAGGCCTCATGAAAGCCAGAACTTCTTTGCTGATACAGTTCCATTCTCATTCAGTAACATGGTGCTTTTTGTCTTAATTATATGTGCAGGCCTACAGAAACTGTGAAGTATGAAAACCAGAATGCATTAAAAATTGTTTTTATGATCTTTGGTTTCAGTAATTTTTTTTCTGATGTCTGTGACAGATGGTAAAAACTAAGATAACGCCACAACTGTGTGAGGCAGAAGTAAATGTAGATCTAAAATGACTGAAAGTGCTTGCAAAGATTAATTACAGTAGAGTGAGATGCATGCGATAGCTGGCACAGTCTCTCTATATCATACGTAAGTATATTTGATTATATAAGTTCAAAAATAGCTTTTGTGCAGTGACTCAGATGCCTTTTTATTTTTGATATGCATTAACTTTCATGAATTCCTTTGATGTAAACCAAACTCCCCATTCTCTGCATCATCATTGTGACTTCTTTGGATATTTTGTGGCAAAATGTAAGAAGTATATGCTGCCCCATCTGCACTTTGACAAACTGGATCATTTTTTTGTGTGCCATATCCATGCCACAGCAGGTTGATAGAACAGTACATTTTAACACAAAACAGGGACTCCATCCTCCCACCTTCTGTATCAGAAAAACAGGTAGGTTGCCTGGGAGAAGACGGTGGGTAAAAAAATATTCTGTGTTAATGAAGGGTATGAATTTGTAATAAATCAGATGTTACAGGATTACTATTTATTCAGGTTCTGCCTCTTATATGTAATGCAACTTACTCATTATGAAGGGAGGACTGGCACATAAATTTGCATTTGTCATAGGGTAATAGCATGGATATTGGAAGAAATTTTAGGATAGATTTTCGGAAGGCAAAAGAAATACTCTTGTTTACTGATTAATGCCTTCCTCTTTGGAACGTAAACAGCTGCTTTGAAGATACCAGGTACATAAACACAAGGAACAGTTTGAAGATGTAAGAGGGCATAGTGTCTTTGGAAGTAGCCAGGAGGTTGACTTTGAAATGCAGATCCCTTCCTCGATGTTTCTGTATTATCTTTTGCCCCTACATGGTCAGATTTTTCTTTTCTCCATCTCTTGGAAACGGGACAGAGGGTGGCTTTATCTGAATTACAGTGAGAACACTTTGTGGAGATGAAAATGAACTACTTCTACTTCTCCAGGGCTCTTTTGCCTTGTCAACACCATTACCCAGCTTGGAGAATGTGCATCTGACAGTTCTGGGCCTCTGTTTTTGGGTGAGGAAAGGTAAAAGGAGGTTTTAGGTCTAAAATCTCATGAGAGAAAATGGAACTGCCCTCCAAGATCTGATTTAGTGGTACAGTTTTTTATCTGTGCAAACCTCTGCTCTTGCCCCAGTTTCTGCTCAGTTGGATGCTGTTCTGCTGATCAGGGTTTCAAAGAAGATAATGGTAGCCCCCTTACAGTGGAAGACAAGAATTTTAGTTAGCTGCATCTTTTTTTTTCCTTCTGCCATTGTTACTAAAATGTAAGTCTTGGAGTCAGTGATATTTTTGGAGTGGGTTGAGGAAAAAAATAGTAAAATTAAAGAGGTTGTAGAAAGACCACTTTTCAGTCAGTTTTCAGCATAGTATCTGCATGCTTGCATGGGAAGCTTCTTCTGTTCTTCCTATACATATGATACCTCTTCCATTATTCTTCTTCCTAGAAGACAAAACATTATTTGTAGGTTGATGTGTGAGAAATCAGAACAATCTCTTTTTCTCCCATTTGGAAGATTAATTACTGTTTTTGTTGAAACTGGTAAAAATTACACTAAACTGATCTGCTTAATACAAAATTCCATCATGTGTTTTAGTGCTAATAGGCTTTATTTACCTCAGAGTTGAAGGTTGCACACTCAGGCATGCAATTGCCTGAACTCTTCTATTTTCTTTGCGTTTATTTGCTTGCTAGTATAGTAGAGAAAGAAACAAGTATTTCCTCCTTCTGCAGGCAGAAGAGTAGAGACCCCTACCTTGGCTGTTTGGGCATGATATTTTAGCATAAACACAGTTGCCAAAAAAAGGTTACAGAAAGCACGTCAAATATAACTCCATTTTGTTATTAAAGCAAAAGCAATGTTGACTCAGGGAACAGAGATCTATTTAGCATTCCCCTAGGATGCTGTACAGGATACATCCAAGGGACAGTTTATCAGGTGCAAATAACAATAGCTCCTGCCAGAATATCTCAATAGTTGAGCCTGAAATGTACCTCCAAAGGCCATCTAGTCCAAGCCTCCTGCTCAAAGCAAGGTTATTCAGAGCAGATTGCTCAGGGCCATGTCCAGTTTTCTTTTGAATATCTCCAGAGACAGAGACTCCACAGCCTGCCCAGACAACTTGTCCTTGTGTTCAACAATCCTTACAATAAAAAGTGATCTTTTTTATTTATAATCTTTAAACAAAACTTCCTGTATTTCAATTTGTGCCCATTGACTCTTGTCTTATCAGTGGGCATCACTGAGAAGAGTCTGGGTCTGTCTTCTGTTGCCCCCCTCTCTGGTATAAATACCAGATAAGAATTGATAAGACTGCCCCAAGCATTCTCTGTTCCAGGCTGAACAGACTTATCTCTCTCAGTCTCTCCTCATATGTCAGATACTTCCATCTCTTACTCACCTTCACAGCCCTTTGTGTCACTCCAATATTCTCATGTCTTTCTTCTACTGCAGAGTCCAGAACTAAGCCTAAATTTGATTCTGTGTCATGTGCACCACACAGATAACTTCCTAGTTTTTGCCTTCTTTTAAGTCAATCAGACAAGATTTTTCCTTGTCTGTCAGGGAAAGGTTTCCTGAGGACCAATCAGCTCTTTCTTTCCCAGTGGGATCTCATATTGATATTGCTGACTAGAGTCTGACTCAGAATGCGAAGGATATGTGAAGCAAATTGTGCCTTTGACAGTGGCTGCAAAAATTACTGGTCTTCTGTCCTGGAAGCTGGGAAATATAATAGTGAAAGATTGGTCTGAAAAACAATGAGGGAAAACTGGAAATTGCCTTAAATCATTGCTCATCAGAAGTCAGGCTTAAGGAAAATAAATAGAACAGGGTGGACTAGACTGAAGAGATAATTTTGATATCCCAGAATCATTTTACCGAACAGTGATGATGGAAGTGAGTCATTTTACTCACTATGATTCAAAGATGTTTCAGATAAAATCAAGGTCTGTAATCTCTCTGCCTGGAGTAAATTATATTTGAATGGCATTAAGAAGATAAATGCTATTTATAAAAATGAGTGAAATCAGTTAGTATGCTGATTGGGTAGTAAAAGAAAATCAAATATGGAAATTAATCTCTGCAAATTTAGGAAAAAAGTCTTTCAGTTCTGTGGAGTACTGTGCGCCAATATTATGAGCTGCAGATATCATAGGTCTCTTTATCTTCTGCCTTGTACCTGCAAGAGACATGTACATGTCTCGAAGATGTGTGCTAGCTTGCTACTAAAGTAGAAAAGTAGTTTTTACTTATTTTCCACTGAAGGAGTCAAGGAATTCAGCTAAACTCCTTGCACATGGATGCACACATCGATTCACATTGCAGGAATTTTCAAGCAGAGTAAAATATCAGAGTGGAATTGTCTTTTCCCAAAAAAGCAAAAGAAAAATAAAATTGCAGGCATCTACAGTATTTCCTCTTACTCCTGTGCTGCTGGTAACATGTGCTATTATTCTGAGGTTCTTTCTGGGATTGCAGTTAGATTCTTGAACCTTGATTTTAACATTGCATCAGGCCAATTTGATTTTAAAGGAATTATGTCTGAGTGCAGTATTTAATTTACTCATTGCTTTCACTGTTTTGGTTTTCTTCCCAAAGTAAAGAAGGAAGGGAGACCAATACATTTCATTACTATTTAAGGGCACATGGTGAGTAAAGAGGACTATCTTCCTATTTTTCTAATACTTTAAGTTTTCCCAAAACACTTGAGGGTTTAGCTGGAAAATTTAGTCTGAAATTTTATATTTCAGCAAAGCCTTTAAGAGGAGAAACCTTATCTCCAGTTCTCCTCCTCTCCCTGCAGAAAGATTTCAGAGAATGGGAACCCAGTGACGAGATACAACCACAGCAACTTGGTCCCAAATTCTTTTTCCCGACTCGAATGAATGGGAAGAAAAATTCCAGTAAGAAAATATGATGGCATTTTATTTCTCTCATTTTTCCCACACTGAGGCATCCCATGCAAGCATATAATTGTGTCCAAATCACCTTTTATGTATGGGAAACATCATCCATGTCCATCAGTTTGGGTTATGGTCCAGAGCGGGTAAATTGGTACTAATCTTCAATGATGCATATTAAATTTGTAAATTTACATCTTCAAGGTAGTTAATGAAATATCAACATTTATTCTTGAACATCTGAATCTGAAATTTCTAATTATGGTTACCTATATAAATGCTGAAACAACACTTTTGTTCTTTTGCTGTACTTCATTACAGAGTGAAAGGATGGAAAACTCTCTAAGGATTATTAGCCAAAAAGCATATACTATGTTGGAGTCAGAACCTTTCCTCTAACCAATATAATTATTGCTTTTGGAAAAAAAGTTGATACAAGAACTAAACTTAAAAGTGAACTCTTTAAATCCAGTTTTATGTCATTTGTGTGATTGTTGTTCATATATCCATACCATCTCATGCTTTGGAAGGTAGTGTGATTTTCTCTCTTGTTTTTTCCTAATTTTCTTTTTTTTTTTTTTTAATGTTTCTACAATGATTTGATGGAGGTGTTGTAACAGCATAATCTTAGAACATGCTGGGTCATGATATTTCTCATAAAGAGGATTTGGTAGTCCCTGTGTAGTTGTTCCAGAAGGATTGTTTCTAGATTAATTCCATCGCTCTCCATCTTAAGTGGGACTGACTCTGTCAGAAAGTCGTAGATTTTGCCTACAAAAATTAATACAGATTTTTTTTTAAATTAAATTGATTCCATTTACAACTTTGCACTCTGGCAATAATCATTCCATTTCAAATGAAATAATTCAAATAATGGTCACTAGATATTACTACTTAAGCAACCATGAATTATTAAATCAGACATATGCTATACCAATTTTTGATAAAATCCTGCAAGAAGTATTCTTTATTTTGATGCAGAGAAATACTGGGTAAAAATGATGAAAGTAAATCAGGTTTGATTAATAAAACACTTCTGGCTTGTTTTTTTTTTTTTTTTTTTTACGAGTCTATATTTTTCTGGATGTTGAATATCATGTAGTATATAATAATCATTACCAATGAGAATGTTTGGGGGTTCTCTGTAATAACCAGAATGATTTGCTGTGTTAAAATCAGGACTGAATATTATACTGCTCTTACTATAAAGAATAATTTACCACTAGCATCCCCATATACTGCATAAAGGTCTGCTCTGCCAAGATACCATCATTAAACTTGTGTTCAAACTCCTGGAAAATCTCACAAGAGTCTAGGAATTTTGCAAGGGTGTCCAGCCTATAGTAATAAAAAACAGCAGCAATGAAGTGAGAATGCAGTGTCCTAATTGCAGAGGTGCCATATTCTGTTTGACCCTCTAACTCTGTTCCTTCTCCTGTTGTTCCAAGTATCTTACACCTATGTAATCTCTTCACTCTCAGTTCCGATCAGCAAGGATTAAATTACTGCCCTCTGTGTACTGTTAGGAGTCTGTAGTGAGAGTTAGGAGAAAAGTGAATCAGATTGATGGGCAAGTGCTCTCAATCGAACTGCAACTAATCTGTTGATTTTCCTTAGCAGAGAGAAGTAGGAGAGGAAGCCAAGCCTGTGGCACCAGCATGAAGCCATGTCTGTGCTAGGGCAGGTCCAGTGGCTCCGCTCCCCCTTTTACAGTGGCCCTGCACTCATAGGAAGGACAGCACCGCAGTCCCCTGGGCTACAGAAGCCAGTCAGACAGAGGGTGCAGCTGGAATGGGAGGTTGCCTGACCCACACCTTCCTGAGCAGAGCTGATCATGTGCAGGGCTGCTTGGAGGGACCCAGAACAGCACTGATTGCATGTTTTTACCTCATATTCCCTTTTTCCCTTCTCACACATGATCAGCCCCAGCTAACTTTACTCTTTTCCCCCCAGCCCTAGGTTCGCTGATTTTATGCCCTATTTGTTAATTCTGGCTTGGTGCAAACCCCTGCCAAGCCAGGACTCCCATTACAGTACTTCCATGCTATTCACCAATAGGGAGTTTCTCTTAGTTGCTTTTTCTTAGGTATTTTATCCCACTATTCACTATTGGCTTAGTAGTTTCAGTCCACTTTGTGTTTTGCCAGCTACTTACCTTTGATTTTGTACAGTGTCCAGAAGACTCCCACATTTTTTCCTTGTTAGTCTGACCTCAGAGCAGGGTTCCCTATGTGCTTGTATACCTGAACTGAGTGATCACATTTTGATTGCAGATAATTACTTACATAGAATCCTACTGTAAGTGTTTAACCTAATAACACCTTGTGCCTTATCATCTGCTTGTTTGCCCATGCTGGGGTATTGTACCCTATTGATAGTGTACACTGTGATAGTGATTGCAGACTGGCAGCCTGGGCAGGTGAAAAAAATTTTGATCCCAGAACTGAAGAAGGGTTCATGCAAGTGTAATCAGACCAATTAGGAATGGAGGGAAATAGTTACTGCTGCAGTGGTGAAGTGGTCTGTTGAATTTCAGGAATTTTATAAATATAGGATGCTGTGAGTTTATCTTTTTTCCAGCTCCTTGTGCCTCCTGTAGGGATGCAACCTGAATGCTGGAATTGCAGTAGTGAATCAAACCAAAGATCCACTCAATTCACCAGTTTGTTTATCTGAAAGTTTCAAAAGAAAAGGTATTCCAGAGAAATGTGCTGAATGAGATTAACATGCCCAAGTGCCTTAAGATCCCTTTAGGCCTTGTATATGAAGGTCTATTTCCAGCCTATGGATGACTCATTGTGTGTGCTCCCAGCTGCTAGACAACTTTCTGCTGCTTCACATCCTTCAGGAACAGGGAATACTAGTTCTGAAAGCAGTATCCTAGGGAGTGGTCAGTGTGTCATCAGACCATTTTCTTCCTTTCTCTCAATTACCATCTATGAACAAAGCTTGGTGGTTTGGTATTTCAGTCAAACCTTTCCAAGGCACATGTGGCAGACCTTTAACTAAAATTTTTTCCTAAATAATGTCTTTGATGTTTGTCATAATCTTCATGTTTGTATTTGAACTTGTAGTTAGTGTCCTGAGTTGTCTATTTTTCAGCGCAGTTCTATCCTGGATGCATATGTATTTTAATTGAACTATCTACAGCAACAGCTTTTTCCCCTCTGCTACATGGAAAAGCAAGAGGATAAAATTAAATCTGACTGAAAAAATGACACATCTTGTTTAGATGTCTTTAAAAAGCTATGATAGGAATGCAGTGAAATCAAAAAACTTTCCCCTGCTGTGGCCTGTCCTATTTCTAATCATTATTCTTCGATGCTTTGAGCACTGATTATCGCTACTCTGCCTCTGCAGGAATGGATGCATTTGAGGGAGGTGTGGTGCGCATATATTAACTGTATACACTGTGTTTGGCTGCTGCCTGACCTGGCAAAAGTGAGTGTTGTGGCACAGTCTGACCCAGGGGTTTGGCTCTCACTGAGGTCATTCTTTTCACACAACAGGTTGTCCTGGGGTGATGTTGTGAAGCAGCTTTATTCCTTAACCATCCTCTCAGTGCCCAAGGACCCAGTGCCTTTAGGATGGACCCGGGGCCAGGGCCACGGGCCTGGGTGCGGGGCAGTTTAACGGCGGCGCCCGACGGCTCAGGGCTCTGGGGCTCGGCAGGGAATGCGCCGGGAGTGCTGTGCTGATCTTTGGGTTTCTTTTGTGTTCCAGATAGCTGAAAAAGGGTTCTGTTGGTTTTTTCACTTGTTCTTTTTGCCCTTCCCTTCCTCCTGCCTCACTGCCTCCCTTCTCTCCTCGCTGGTCCGGGGAGCCTGAGGGGACAGGCCCCAGGTGGTCCAAGCCCACATGTCTGTTCCCTCTCCTGGAATTTGTTGTATTTTTAGGGGTTTTTTTTCCCCTGTTATAACTTGTTTTGTTTGTGAGTTAATAAGCAGTTTGGTTTCTTTTTCCCACTTTCACTCATTGTGACCCATTCGCCTCATTGACGGAGGAAAAAGGGAGGAACACTCATTCCGGAGCGTTTCCTCCTGCAGTTTTGTCTCAAAAACCGAGACACAGGTCATCAGCAATGGACCCTTAGGACAGGGAGGGAGCACTTTTTACAGAAATGTTACATTCCCTAGGACTACAGCAAAGTGGACAGGCTTTTGTTCCTGAGGAGTTCATTTGTAACAAAAGCCTTTGTAAAACTTTCTAAGAGTTTAAAGCTCCAACAGAATCCTGTCCCTCATTAGCACAATGAAGAGTTGTTTGTACAAACATTTGGTCTTAGTACAAGCATTGACAAAGAGGATTAAAAAGTAAACCAAGCCTTCCCAGCAGGTATCTCCAGACACAACAGGTAAAGAAGATGATATCCTTATTAGAAGAGCAGGATACAGTAAGCAAAGAGGCAAACTGTACTTGTTTGGAAAAAACTCATTTTGAAGGAACAGTTTTTCTTCTCTCATAAATTTCTGATCTCATTAGAAAGCTGGCAGACTAACTTTACATGAATAAGATAACACTGCCCCATTTGACAGGGTTTACACATTGTGTTATAAACAGATGTGGAATTTCATGTTGGGATAGCCCCAAACAGCCTGACACTACAGCAAATAGTGTATGCAAGTACAGCTTTTGCATGTAAGGAAAAAAGAACATGGAACAAGAACTAATTAATTTTAGAAGAGAAGTAATTAATTTAAGGCTTAATTAAAAATTAACCTGCTTTAAGACCTACTGAGAAAATTACTGCAAACTGTGATTTAGCTTAATTTTGACATAGCTACATCACACACTCACTTGAGATAAAGAGGTTTTAGATTGAAGCAGGTGACAGTCTTCCCTCTGGGCTTGTACTGAATTCATGTTTTAGCTGACTGGGTTACTTCACATCCTAAACCTGTATTTTCCTTCACCTAAGTACTACTAACAAATGTTCAAGGCCAGGTTGGATAGAGCCCTGAGCAACCTGTTCTAGTGGATGGCATCCCTATCCATGGAGGGGGAGTTGGATCTGGATGACCTTTAACATGCCTTCCAACCCAAATCATTATATGATTCTATGATTCTGTAATATAATCCTTAATTCAGACCCTCATCCTGTGCATCACCCAAACTAATTTGCTTTAGTCTACTAATGCAAGTGCTTACCTTGGGATATGAGAGAATCCAGGGGCAGACATGACTGTTGATGCCTTTTTTTCTCAGGTTACTGAGAAAAAGGATTTGAGAGGATAGTGAGAAAATACAGGGCTGTCTCCCACATGTGTAACTTGTCCTCTGAACTGTTCTAATATTAAGTGGGTTTTGTGTCTATTTTTATAGTCAGAAAAAAAAAAAGACCCCTGAAGTTTTTTGACGGTGTTCTAATAAAGGGATTAAAACAACAACAAAAAAAGGACTAATCTCTGAAAACATTCAGAGAAGATTTCTCTAACTGAAATATACTGTATCTTCTTGTACATTGTTTAATGGGAACACGAACTTGGTGGTTTGTTGGGTTCTTTTTCCCTAAAGAGAAAGAATTATGTGAACTGTTTAAATGTTCAGGATCTACAGAGATTTCTACATATGCCAAGGAATTTTGTTTAAAAATAGTTCCCCAGTAATCTCTATATGTAAAGCCTAAAGCAACCCAAATGCAACAAACAATTATTACCCAGGCTTTTCAATAACAGATAGCTTTGGCTTTTTGCTTTTTTTCCCTTAGCAAATAGTAAATTCACAATTACATGCAGTTCTAGAGATTGTGTGGGCAAATACTTTCTGCCAAAAAAAGTGAAAGTTTTAAAAATGTTAAAATGTTCTAATAGCTGAACACTCAAAATGCTTTTGACATTTTTTAAAAGAAATAGTTCATCTTCTCATGTTGAAATGGCCTTTACTTTTTGAAGTAACTAAATGATAAAGAGTGGGAGTTAAGAAAAAAGGTTGAATAACCTTGAGACAAAGCCAAATGCTCATCTTCCAACAAACTCTAAACTTTAACTTGACCTGCTTTATTATTTCTTCCTTGCAAGCTTTTCATTTTCCCTGAAACATCTTTTTCTTCTCCTCTTCTCTGGCACTCCTCCCAATTCAACTGAACAAAAAAAGTCTCTTGGCAATCAGGCAGATTGCTTTGCCATAGATACAAAATGAAGAAATCAGATTAATAACTCCATGAGTATTTTCCAAGTTCACTCAATTCTGAGTTCTCTTCAGGGGGGAAATGGATGATTTAGAGGGCATAGGACTGGACAAAATAAATATTTTCTTCCAACTTTGATCTTCATAGAGAGTTTCACAGAACATTAATACTTCTTCAAATAACTTGTTTTCCTTTCCCTTTCCTTTTCCTAATCTGACTGTAAAAGTCGTGGTCACACCAAACACCGAATCAAAAATAGGGAATGTTTTGCTTCCTATGGCTTCTCAGGGTGACCTCTGTCTGTTGCAGGGATACACCAATGGCTTTTGAAAACTTTATTCTAATTGAATGCTCCAGAACTAATTTAAAATTATACAAAATTTAACCTGTAATATGTTTCCAGCTCTGTCCTCCCTGTCCTGCCCAGCTTCTCCTTGGCTTCAGCATTTCACTGCATTTTATGTTCCTTCTGTACATTGTGTTGTGTCTGAGACTTAGCCAGTGGACTATAAAGGTCTTCCAAAATGTTTCAGTGTTAAAAACTTTATCACTGGCTTCCAAACAATTTTTTGTTATGGTTTTGATAAATATAATTTTCTTCACAAAATGAATTTTAGGGAATAATAAAGGAAAATAATAAATGGTACTATTATCATGTATACTTAATTTTTTATTTAATTAATTTTTGGTATTGAGGGATTATGGTTATTTACACATTGTACCATATTTAATTTTCTTGTTTTCTTGTGTCTTGCTTTTATGCATCTGAGTCTATATATTGAAATTATAATATATGCAATGGCAGTACATATATGATTATATATCCTGCTGGTCTACATATCTACTAAAGTGGATTAAATTTATGTCCCGAGAATTTACATTTTTATGCAATCAGTAAATTAAAATATAGTGACTAAATAACTAAACCGAGCTATAGAACAAGTCTGATAGATAATTAATGCAAGGGACAACATGAATTCAATCTTTTTGATTAAAGCATATAACACTGCCACAAAGTAATTTATCACATGGTTATGCATAAACAAGGAATTACAGGAAATAACTATCTATTTCCAACAAAGTACCATAAACAGAAAGCAGCTAAACTCCATTGATTCTTCCCTCACTGCAGCTGGTATTTTATTAAGGGACACGTGACTGAGGTTCAGGATAGATACATAGATACAAATATAGATATAGATATATAAAATCAGCTAAATTACTGTAGCATTGCCATACATAACTACTAAAAGTTTAGTTTTACTAACAAGCTTCATAATTAGCAGAGGAAAGCCTTCAACCTAATTAGTAGTCAGAAAAGGTAGCTAGGGTTTCTGGCAGGCTTGATTTACTTGCATTACAGCCTGACTGACCTGTGTTCACTCTCAATAGCTACATCAGGAACAAAATAGGTGTGAGTGTCTTAGTGCCTATGCTGTGACTTTATTGCACACCCAGAGAGGATCATTTTTAAGCAAATCTTGCAACAACTGCAAACCCATCTCACAAATGTGATGCATAAATGTGCTATGCCAGATTTAAAAAAAACCCAAACAACTCAAATGTATAGTGGTATCAAATATTTGTAGATATCTACAAGCTAAGAAAAAGATTAATAGCAGCTAATTCGATTCGTATTAGCAAATCAGATCAAACCAATCTGATTTCCTTCTTTCCTTTCTGTCTCAGTGTTCTGTTCTGTGCCTTAGCTCTAGTAAAGCTCTTAACTATGTTGAGAATGATATTCTCAAAAGAAGCATGACCAGCAGGTCAAGGGAGGTGATTCTCCCCCTCTACTTCACTCTTGTGAGACCCCACCTGGAGTGCTACATCCAGATTTGGGGCTCCCAACATAAGAAGGACATGGATCTGTTGGAGTAAGTCCAGGGGAGACTTATCAGAGGGCTGGAGCACCTCTGCTATGAAGACAGGCTGAGAGAGCTGGGGTTGTTCAGCCTGGAGAGGAGAAGGCTCTGGAGAGACCCTAGAACATCTTCCAGTACCTAAAGGGAGTCTACAAGATAGATGAAGAGATATTTTTTACCAGGGCTTGTACTGACAGGACAAGGGGGAATGGCTTCAAGCTGAAAGAGGGTAGAATTCGATTAGATATTAAGAAGAAATCCTTTACTGTGAGGATGGAGACACACTGTAACAAGTTGCCCAAAGAACCTGGGGATGCCCCCATGCCTTGAAGTGTTCAAGGCCAGGATGGATGGGGCTTTAAGCAACCTGGTTTAGTGGAAAGTGTCCCTGTCCATGGAAGGAGGCTTGGAACTGGATGATCTTTAAGACCCAACAAAACCATTCTAAGGTCCAATGAAGGTGAAGAAATATGATTTACAGTGAAAGACTGATTGGATAACAGTACCTGAAGAATAAATTCCAGCAGGTTTCTTGTCAAACTGGAAGGAAGTATCTAGTTGAATTTCAGCAGATACATTTCACAGGTGAGGTCTTTCATGTTCTGTGGTTTTTACTAGTGATGTAGGGAAATAAATGAAAAACATTATATTTACCAACAATTTTATTTGGTTTTATACATTTATATAAAATCATAGCATATGTATGTAATGATATATGGTTTGAACAAAAACATTTGACATTAAAATAAAAACTCAGTGAAAGAGAAGTATTCAGGTTCACAAGAAGGGAGGTGAAACAACTGGGTAGGTAGTAGCTCTGGGGAAAGCCTCTGGGAATTGCTGTGGGTCACAAGCCAAATGAGCCCTTTAATGCCATGCAGGTACACAGAAGATCATTGTATTCAAATATGTTAGCCAGAACGGTGAAAAAATTCTTTAGTAACACTTCTCACTGGTGAGACCTAACCTCATTTGATGTTTCAAGAACCACCTAAGGAAGATGTAGACCAATTAAAGTGCACTAAGAAAAACAAAAAAACCTTTGACTAGAGATATAGAAGGCTTTATTTATGAGAAAAGCTGTTCTGGTTTTTTTCAGCTGTTTTAGTAAACAGAAGAAGACTCTGATGGGAATGTAACAACAGGCTTTCAACGTGAAAAATCAGTTGCAAAGAAAAGGGAATAACCTCTTATTCATATCTGAAATGAGTAGAGACCAGATGTAGTAGTTTTAAGCTGCAGCAAGGAAGAGCTATGCTAAATGTGAGGAAAACTTTTCATTGGTTAAGTGAAGCAGTGAAAGAGACTGTGCAGTAAGCCTGCCGAGTCTCATCACAGCAGGTTTGTGAGAGGAGGTAATGAGGGGAATTGAAGGTGCTTAGTACTTTCTCAGGGACTGAGGAAGAACTAAATAACCTCTCAAATGCCCTTCTATCTTTATGAAGGCCCTATATTTCCTTTTTTCTTTTAAAATATGATTTTGAGTATTTTTCTTTTTGTTTTTCTAAGGTGAGGAGCACACTTGTCACCTGAGTTAGCATTTTATAGAAACATAGAATGGGTTGTGTTGGAAGGGACCTTGAAGACCATCTAGATCCAACCCCTCCTGCCACGGACAGGGACAATTTCCATTCAAACAGTCTGTTCAGAGCCCCATCCAGCCTGGCCTTGAACACTGCAAGGGATGGGGCATCCCTATTTTCAGTTTATGGGGATTTTTTTAGGGAGGCAGTTGTTAGCTGAGGTTCTGGCAGCCTCGTATCTGTAGCTATTGATTTCATTATGCTTTGACATCTTCTCTTCCACTCATGTCACCTCTAGAAGGTAGAGATGTCACAGTATTCATTATGGCACCTTCACTGAAAAGTGAGAAGTTGGAATTGTCTGCTGACATCAGAAAACTATCATCTCCAGGGAATATTTCAATTATTTTTTTTTTAGGTTTTGATGGAGTAGACTTCTGTGCCAAATATTTAATCAAAAATTATTGTCTTGCATAAATTTTTTATGTGTATCTAGATATTTATTTGAAATGAAAGGTACAGTAGACATAGAATGTCTTGGTTCTCTTACTTCTTTTGACAAAAGCAGTCCCATGTTGCAGCCTGCAACATAAGATGGTAAAAAGTACATTTGTTTTTTAGTTATACTCAGTGTCAATAGACAAAATGGGGTCCATTTGTATCTGGATTAAAATTAGTCTCCTATAAATCAAATAAAGGTCACTGGATGAAAAATTGTAGAAAAATATGAACAAACCATAACTTACAAACTGATGTAAAACTAATCAGATTTTAGACCAAGGTTCAGCTGTTAATATATCATTGTACTATAAATTACTCTTTTTAAGAAACAAAATCTTGTTTTAAATTTATTTTTATTATTGGTTTTTTACTTTCAACTAGTAGACAAATCCCAGAGAAAATTTTCAGGCTATAAAGAGGAAAATCTTAATTTAGTGTTCTTAAGGTGCAGCATTCAGTACTAAGTATTTCATGTAATGAAATAGAAGCCAAAGGGCAATTGTTTGATTTTATCATATTAAAACAAAGTTTTACACAATCAGCTGGCAACAAATCTCCTCTTTTTTTTTTTTTTTTTTTTCAGTGTTTATGTATCATGGAAGACTATGTCCTACACAGTGCAATCAAGATTCCTGATCTTTTTGGGGTCAAAAAATAGAAAAGGAAAAAGTAAAAGAGAAAAGGAAGTTAAGGAGGTGGTGGGAGAGGGGGAAAGAACTATTGTATCTCAGTGGCAGTCATAAAAAATCTCACCCAGGAATTTCAAGTTGTAGATAAAATTTTGCTTTTCTATTACAGTATAGAATGTTTCAGTGATACAAAAGCAGCTTCCAGGTGCTCTTGAACAATGACAGATAACTACTGCTATTGGGCCACCAGGCCAAGCTGATATCCAGGGTTTCTGATGGTGGCTGAATTTGCAGCTACAAGTGCTGTCTGACTCACAGAAAATAATTAAGGGGAGATAAATATATACTCAGAGCGAGCAGGTGCTTCTTGTACAATCTTCTCTGTGCTCTCTCTATTTTCTTCAGCCAGTTTGATTGCCACTTGGCTTCCCTTCTCCCAAATCCCTGGCTAATCTCTTCTATATAGGCTCTTTTGATACCCTTATCACCACAGCATCCCAGTGGCCAGTAGCGCATTAAGTTGCACAGTAAGATGTCACATGTGTCTCATGGTCTCTTTCATCCGCTTTCCAGGGGAAAAAAGAAACTGTGTGGACAACAGGATGTTTTGGTAGGGTATTATTTCTTCTTTTACTTTTACTGTGTATACCATAGTGGTTGAGAAATCTTGGCAAAAAGAGCTTGCATTTGAGATGCCAGTGAGAATAGACAGGTAAGCTGATGAATTGGTGTGGATAGTTTCATAAGGATTGATGACGTTTTTCCCCTCCCCCAGAAGTGGCAAAGATAATTAAGGCTGAAATATCATCCTCCAGGATAAAATAGAATATCTTTCCAGCCAAGGATGACTGCAGCCTTCTTTTCTGGCTTTCTGTGAACCAGAGTAGTAAATCCATTAACATTTCTATGCCAAGAAACCCAGCAGACCAAAGTGCTTGCACTGTGCCCCTCCAGAAGCCCAGTTCTGTAACGTGTGCTGGCCCCATTAAGGTGTTCAAAAATGAAAATTTAAGCTCCCAAATATGAAACTTTAAATGGTGGTTTTAATTATTTGCTTCAAAGTGAGTTTTCAAGGTCACACAAATATACTGTTGCCATGTATTTACTCTGTTTCTAAAATTTTGATGCTAAGAAAAATATTTCTTAGAAAATCATAACCAAAACCATCACATAGCCTTTGAACATGAAGTATTTGTACTGTTGCAAGAACAGCTATCATTTCATGAAAACAATAAAAGTAATTATGGATCCCAAGTAAACCTCTGGGTGCTTTGGAGCTGTGGAGTGAAACAAAGCAGTATTCCTACTTCAGGCTGCATCTCCAGACCCACCAAGTAGCTCACAACTGCCTGCCATGTTGGGAGAATTCCTACCTGTGCAAGGAGACCTCTCAGAGCTTTATTCACTCATGGCTAATTTGAGGTTGGAACAGAATATGGGTCTATCTACCCGTACAACTAAGGATAGCATAGAAGACTTGTAGCAGTCCAAGAGCAGAACCAGTAGCTTATTTGTGATTAATACCCTGCAAAGTTTCCACAGTGATCACCAGCTGACAACCTGCTACTTGAAAGAAAAATCAATAAAATAGATGCCTTTGTTATCCCTGTGGATTTGCACCTATCATAATTAAATTTATAGTCTAACACTTTAGCAGACACCTAAATTGCTTTCATTACACTTATTTCTGCCATCCATGATGAGTCAAGATCACACTTTAGGTAAGACAACCTTCTCTCATACCTTTTTGGAATTTGGTTGTAAAGTTTTAAACACAGGAAAACTGTCCCCATGATGAATAACACCAAAGTGTGTTTTTAATGGCAATCACATCTTGTTTGAAAGGGAAGAACTACCACTTGTACCATCACTTGTATTTTATAAAGCTACACCCTCATCCACTCACTGATTTGTTTTTATTTAATTTTTTAAAAAAGAAATTACACTTCTGAAGTACAGGTAAAGCCCCAACAATCTTTGGTGGCTTGAACAGGCTTCTGTAAAGACTTAGTGTTTAATATCCCTTTTCCATACATCATTACCTCTAAGCAAATTGGCAAGGAGAGTCTTTTCTAACAATGATTCTTTTAGGGATCTATTTTACTCATAAGGATTTCTGGAAGAAAGCTTCTCTTTGGTGAAAAATATTTATGAGCTATTAACATACTTCAATTCACTTTCAACTTGTTTTGCATTCATCTTTAGGATTACTGTTAAAGAGTAGAAGCAGGGAATAGCAAAGTGTGAAATTTATTGGGCAGCAATACAAAACTGCTGTCTCTAGAAAAAGTTTAGCTGAATATGAAGAGTTTTTCTGCCATTTAATAGCACACACAAATATATCTAGTCTTTAGTAAAAAAAAGACTCTCAAGATACAGAAGCCAACAAAGAATCCTGTTTTTCCTTATCTCCAGGCATTGAATAGATTTGCCACATTTAATTCATAATTCCTAACAAAGATGATTGAACTGTATTTCAACTGCATTAAACTTTTTTCCATCTGTTTCAGTTTCTCACATTACCATGATCAAGTGTGCTGAAGACCTGAGTTTCTTTTAATAGAAAGTTTAACATACTCTGATGAAAACAGAGTATTATGAAGGATTTGGGTCACGCAGCACAGAGAGGTAGGATATGTTTGACTTCTTCAAAATATCAAATACATTATTTCACTGTCTAAGACTAAAGTAAACTCTGCCACACACACACACACACACACAAGGAGTATTGAAGACACCTGGAAATAAAATTAAATTGCTCTTGTTCAAAAACTGAGTAAGATAGCAGTGAAGTTACTCTGCAGTTTCTGACCTCAATAAGATGGCAAGAATGATAAAACAAAACTAATTTAAAAGAAAAGCACAGGCAAAAAGCCAAATATAATGTTTAGCCAAATCAGAGAAATGGTAACTCTCTATTAAGTAGTATTTCTCCATGTCCAGAAATAAGGCATTTGTAATAAGTTTTTCTAAAATAATTGCTGCTTAAAAATGCCTCAAAATAAACAGAAGCCTCAGTGAAAGTACTTCTAAGTCTGGAAAACTACAAAATGATATTTTGTACCCTTGTCCAGGTTTTATGGCATACTGAAGTAATTTTTCCATCAAAATCTAATATCAGAAATTTTCTAATTCTTCATGGTGCACATTAACTTTATTATGTTAATCAAGCTTTTTTGGTTTGGCAAATTTGGTTTGGCAGAACTTTCCATTCTGTGGTTCACTGTTTTCAGTGCAGGTTTGCACCATAAAATTAGAGATTTTTTAAGCCTTATTTTGGAGTATGACTTTTTAATGTTATTGAGCACAGTCATTTTACGGTGATCATTCATGGCGAACTAAAATCAAACTATTTCTTTATGCATACCATTAAAAGAATTTTTTTGTCATGTAGAATCATAGAATAAGCTGAGTTGCAAGTTACTCATCAGGATCATAAAGTCCACTCCTTGAATTCCACAGGACAGCCCAACAGCCACACCATGTGCCTGAGAGAATTGTGCAGTCTTCTTGAAGTCCCTCAGGGTTGGTGCTGTGACCGCTTCCCTGGAGAACCTGTTCAAGTTCCTGACACCCTCTGGGTGAAAAACTATTTCCTGATATCCAGCTGAAACCTCCCTGACTCAGTAGCAATTCAATTTTTTCAAAAGACTCATCTTTTACCATCTTAATTAGAATGACTCAGATTGAAATCTGCTGAAATTAACTAAGCATGTTAGCACCTTTCTTTCCATATGTTGAATCGAAGATCTTCTTTGCCCTTGCCTTTCCTAATAAGGAGGTTCTTTATGAAATATTACTCTTAGATGTTAATTTCTTCAGGATTTTGTAGATGTTATTCTCAGTTATCCACATGCATTTAACAAAACATAAATTGATTTTTTTTTTTTTATTTTCAACTAAATTATCTTCATTTTTAATCAGTAGGTCGATATTTTATAGGGGTCAAGACCACTTTGCTCTGCACTCTCCTCTCACCTCCTGTTGTCGTGTTTTTAGGCTTTCAAGGATACAAGAGAGACTTGATCAAATGGGATTCTATTTCTACTCTATCAATCTGCACCTAGTCCTTGTATTCAGCTAAATGCCACAAAACCCATCTTGACTTAAAAAAAAATTTATGTTTTAGGTTATCCAGTCAGGCATCAACTTTAAAATAAGGGCATGTAAAGTACATACGCAATGTAGGTTTTTGGGTCATAGTGTAAAACACTTTCATAATGGAGGTCTTATCCCAGAGGGCTTCACTGACTCTTGCAAAGCATCTTTTTACAAGACTAGTTTGATTAGAAAAGGTATTACTGAGAAAGTATTTATTTCCAAGCCTTTAATTTATTTGTGAATGCTTTTAGCACAATCTCCTGTTGGCTGTGAGCCTTCTTCATTTCCACCTCTGTTTCTTCTCCTGTTGTCTCCAGCACTCTTTCCATCAACCTAAATTGTATAATTTAATCTATGTATCCTTTTCTAAAATGACTCATATTTCCACCTCTTGACAAATGGCCCTAAATTCCAAGATATCAATGACAATTGTTCAATCAAATACTTCCAAACTCACTTTTCATGCCCTTAGCTTTCTTTCACAGGACTTTAATTCCTTTCATTTTACATTAAAAAATGCACAAATCACCATTCTGCCATGATCATCTCTCATTTGCTGCTCATTAGAGTGACCATTGCCAATTCTTTTCTTGAGTTTTCAACATCCACTAACTGGGCATTTGCTTCTGAAGTTCTTGGAATTAAGTGACAGGAAATACTGTGCTCTCATCTTTTCAAAAAACTTTGTCACAAGCTGCCCTTATCTAGATGGACCACATGGCTTGAGGATTTTGGCATTTGATGATTTCTTACATACCTTCCAGTTTACAAATATTTACCACTACCTAGCCAGGGCATTTTTAAACTGGGATGAAAGAGAAAGGGCGGGTGTTGGACATTTGGAGGGAAATGTTTTGCCTGAGGTGCAGTGAACAACAAAAATTCTGCATGAAAATTAATAGTCAGAAGCAATAGAGCTTCAAGTGGTACCATCTCTTTCTGTATCCTTGCTTCCCAGCTCTTTTCCTGTTTAGAAATTACACTGCATGAGCCAGCAGAAATGTTAAGGATTACAATACTTACTGTAAATGGAAGATATTCTTGCTCTTCTTTAGGGCTGTGACTTGGATTATGTGGAGAGGACATTTTTGCTGTATTCAATATAAAAAAATCAACCAACACAAAAAAAAAAAAAACCCAAAAAACAAAAAACAAAAACAAACAAAAAAACCAACACCCCCCCCAAAAAAAAACCCCAAAACAAAACGTAAAACCCAAACATGGAATCTTAGAATAATTTGGCTTGAAAGGAGCCTTAAATGTCATCTAGTTCCAACTCCCAAATGTATTTTAAAAGGTATTACAGAGCTGACCAAAGTATTACATATTTAACATGTCTAATTACCTTAATGTCTGTATGATATCAATAATTTAAAGTCTAACAAAGTTATCCCCTTTTAAAATTATGGGATTAATCTTAGTATCGTGGCTTTTTATTATATCATGCTACTCTTTCTAAAATATACTTACCAAGACAAATTTGTTGACAGGTTTCCATTTTCCATATTTGCTTGGCCTATGTTTTTTACCAATTAAAATATCACTTTACTTTGAAGGTACCTGTAATTCAAGGGTTTTCAATTCTCAAGTACTGGTACTAAGATTAATTTCCAAAAAAAATACAACATGACTTAACTTCATATACTGAGAGTCTCCACTAATTTGTTTTGTCATTCAGGATATCTAATCTTAGCCAAAACTCTCCAAAACCATATTTAAGAAGAAGAATGTTGTGGCTTGTAAATGACAAGTATTACTAGGAAGAGGACTGGATAACTGCTGTGATTAAGGCATGGCCATTCCAAGCTTCAAAGCTCTTCTACGGGTGAAGTCTCATTCTTGTCCGGACCCTAACATTTATCAGAAGTGCCTAGGATAATATGAAGACAACTGCAGATGAATGTAAACACATTTCCTTTGCTGGAAAATAGGAAGAATGCACATTGCTAGGTACATCTTTCATCTCTAACAAAAAGACAGCACTCAACTCTTCTGTAGATATTTTGCTTTGGAAAATGCAATAATGTCTTAAATTTCACTCTTGAGCAAAACCTCCTATTATAATAAATTCTTCCACTAGAAAAGTGTTCAAGCCAGAAAAGGAATTATTGCCCAATAAACAAATTTTGCCATTTACAGTATTCTGACAATGCACTTTAAGATAACAGTCATAGCAATTTGGATAAGGCACTTCTGTGGAATTTGATTCAGCTGCAGGGTTTAATATTTCAGTAACACTTGACAGTATTGGCAAACTAAAGAGAAGAAAATGCTCTCTCTACTCATGTAATCTAAAGGAATTTCTAATTGTCTCTGGTCAGGTATAAAAAAATAAGACTATTTTCCAATAGCAGCTGAAGAGCCTGTGCAGTTCCTATCCACATCCCTGGGGATATCAGTATTGATGTCCCATGTTTTTTTTTCCCACAGAAAAATTCCCAAACAGGACCTTGCATTTCAGTTTCCTTTGGAAAAGCAGGGGAAATGTTTTGAAGAAATCCTTTGGAACGATCCTTATATCATGCAAATTGGTCTGACATGAATGGACAAAAATGTTTGAAACTGTAAGAAGTATGATGTTTTCAAAATCTAGCTTAAAATTGTAAAGGCCAGAACCAAAATCCTGGCTGAAAAATTCTTGACCTTAAGTATTAGGAATCTAAAGTGTATGGATATTGATTATATACAAAACTGAAAATAGCAAGGGAAACTTCACTGTGTTTGAAGGACCACTGGCAGTGGGATTATCTGCAGTTCCCAAAGAAAATCCATGGAACCTAATGCTCATCACTAGAACTCACCTAACCCATTCCAAAGGTAAGACTTTAAGCAGCTGCCAGTTTTGTTAAGCAAGTTTAATAAATGGACTCGGCAGCATACTTTCCACAGAATGTGGATGCTTGGTGAAATATGGCTTTTAACCATTCATGTGGATACTCATCAGAAAAGCCTCTCAAATTTTTATCTGGAAAACATACTCATTAAACTATTTTAAATTAGCTCCCACTACTTTTCACTATTTTCCCTATTGCAAAATTCAGAAACAGTTCTCTATGGAAAAACACATGCTAACAATTCAGTTATACAAGACAAATGTGTGTCTACCTCACAGTAATGAAAGAAATTAAGTCAAGGTACAGATTTCAGGCAGGCAGGCAGCCTTGCCCCTGTTGCTGCAGCTGCTCCTGCTGCTGCTTTCACCAGAGCCAGCAGCACCAACTGGCATTAGAGGCAGCAGGACCTGCTCCAGAAAGAGAATCTGCAGCTTGAGAAAGGAGTATTGAAAGGATATGTGACTATTTCTGCAGGGCTCTCTAACCTGGGTGTATCTCATGGCTGCTGGCCAGAGCTCTGTGTGAACAAGGTTTCTATGGTATTTTTAGAGAAGCAGAAAGAATCAGAACGATGAAATATTTTAAAAGGGAAACTGGTGAGTAACTAAGTACATGCTTAGTTTTAAATACACAAATTGCTTTGATTATTTTTTTTTAAGTGAGTAATCTAATCATGTGTTTGCAATCATATGATGTTTTAAATTAGGGATGGTATATTGCTGCTACTTTTGGCATGGTATTTATGGTTGCCTTATAAAATAGAAAGTCTATCATTTAAGAGGTGCTAATAGTTAAATATATAATAGAACTTAAAATAATGTATGGAACATTACCATCAAGTAGGACAAGAAACTTTAAGACAAAGGGCAAATACACAATACACACTGATTCAATTTAAGTCTAATTTTACCAATTCACAGTCAAACTGAGTAACTGTGAAACTGGAAAGGGTGAGGAAGATTTGTATTTCTCAACAGGCAGTTTGCTGGCAACTAGCAATTTATAAACAAGTTGGAAAAAAATGAACTTTCTGAACCACTTACAATGTTACCTCTCTATTTCAAGTTTTGGGCAATATGGGTAACTTGTTTCATGGGTAGAGTAAACCTCCAGGTGCATCAATAGGGGACAGATGGTTTTTACATCTGAAGCAAAGATGCAGGCAATCATCTATGACAGGAGACTCCACCCTAGGGAGCAATGACTATTATAAGGTATTATGGTGATAGCTAATTGTAATTCCAATAAGAAACTTGATGTGATGTTGTCCTTCAAGATGTAACTGTTATGGTACTGATATGAGCATTACTGAAACATGTTTTGCAGTTTGGGTGCCCATATTTCAAGAAAGTTCTCGAGAGAATAACCTAGGTTGGAGAAGAGCCAAGGCACCACTAAAGAGATGGAAACTATACCTTACAGGTAGAGATTTAAGGATCTCAATCAATTTAATTTATCAAACAGAGGATTAAGAAGTACTTTTATCACTCTTGAAGCATTTGAAATCTGATAAAATACAATTCTGTCTAGAAAACAAAAAGTAATGCCTAATATCTGGAAGTAAACTTAAATAAATGATACCGATTTCTTTGCCATAACACTGAGATCAAACTAGTGTTCCAATTTGAAGGGATAGGTGCTATTTACTGGGACTTGTAACCAAGACTTGTGATGAGCTCTGTACAAACAGTAGTTCAAAAATCAACATGAGGAGCTTATCTGAAAGGTGTGCTTAACTTCAGCTCTGAGAATTAGTTAATGAAAAAAACCAGTGGAACTACTGTGAATCAGAAATTTGGAAGCCCTTACTTACATTCTCTGAGCTAGCATTAAGATCATTGAGAACTGTCATCTCCATTGCTAGAGAGTTGAATCACCCAACCAAAATAATAAAATAGAAGGGGTGCTAGATAGAAAAAATAAAAAAAAAAAAGAAAAAGAAAATTAAATTACCTTTCTGATAAATATAGCACCCTAGTTGAATTCTAATTCTTAAGAGGAATGATTCATCAGTGTTTTTCAACTTCTGTGGGATAAAATTTTTACCAAGAAATGTTTCATGTCTGTTTATTTAGATAGAAAACTAGACATAAATTTTGGATAGAAATTCTTCTTGGCTTCAGAGAAAGCTGGTTACTGAAAGTTAAATGAAATTACCAAATTAACTTATATGTTTGAAATAAGATTTCTCTGCCCTTGTTATAAAGGATAAAAGAGGGAAAAACCCAGTAGGACTATCTTGTACTCTTGTTTTGTGAATAACTTATTGGTTTAGATTAATTCTAAATCTACTTCCTTTAAACTAGTGTATTTTAGAATGGAAGTATTCTTTATATAAATACAAACCAATGTGCCCAAAACTGTTCTAGACAAATGGACTTTAAGTCTTGAATTCCATGATTTTTTTCTTAACTTATTAAATTTCTTCTTTTATAAAATGGCAAATGAAGTAAAGAAAATTGGTTGACCTTTAAAATGGAAATTCTGTAGTGAATAGTTTCACGCTTGTGTGCGTTACTGTGCTGTTTGCTTTTGTTTCAGACTTTGCTTTTGCAAACAATTAAAAATACTTGTTGAAAAAAACCCTTTTTATGCATAATGTTATAAAAATGCATAATCAAGTCAAGCAGTTTTCTCCCCTGAGTAACTGTGGAAAGTAACAGCTAACACATCAGCTCTGTGTCTATATATTCAAAATTATCTCTATGGAAATTCCAAAATATTGATCATGTTGTGGTACAGGACAAAGACTTAAAATCTAGAATTTGTCTCTCTGATACATAAGAGACTATAAGTGCTCACAGAAGGGGTTCCATTTCAAAAGGCTCAAAACCTAAGAATTGCAATAAATATTATTGAACTCAGAAACATCATGGGGCTTTATCTTCAATGTTTGTGATGGGCTTCTTCCTAGCAAAGAACTAACAGAGAAAACAAACATTTTCAGAGATGAACTGAGATTAGATTTTAAAATCTGCATATGTAATTTAATAGTGTGGAAATCTCTTGTCCACAGAGATTAACTGGGAGGACTTCAAACAATTTTTTCAGCTTTCCACCTCTTTCAGAAAGTTATAACAGGATATTTTGTAATTTTGCCTCTTTCAGAGGAGCACTCTAACTGGCCTAATTGGCTCATCTAGCAGAGGGCAACTCCTGCAAAATCACATGGAACAGAAGTACAATTAATAATATTACTGTTCTAATATATGTAAGCATACTGAAGAATTTCAAATACTTTTTATGAGTTAATGCTTATCAATAAATAATATAACTTAAAAATCTGTTCATACCTATATGGTGGCAAAAAAAAGGTGCAAATTAGACAGAAATTATATATTTTATAATCTATCAATGATAGAAAAACTCTTAACTTCTACTGAAGCAAAAGGGAACTGGCTACCTGAGCTTGTGTGAGAGCATTATTGGCTAAGTCACCCCTAACAGATTCTATATGAAGTAGTAAGGATAAAATCAGTAAAGAAATGCATAATTGCTGAGGAAAAAAAAAAAAGAAATAGGAAGAGAAATATTATATAAGATATCATCCAACATATCATTGTCCCATTACTTTTACACTTCCTTGTCAGAGGCAGCTTTAATCCTGTATCTGAGTATCAGGTCTAGAAACTCAGTTGAAAGCCCTATATTCATTACTAACATAACCAGTGTAAGGTTGTCTCTAAAGCTTCCACAGCACTCAAGTGCTTGTCCCGTTTTGAGACAAATTTGGAGGAACATCCCAAACGAACGTCCTCTGATAGAAGGCAGGTTACAGCCACCCCCTCCCCCACCAAGTTTGGGAAGAAATTCCTCAGAGGAAAGTGAAAAAACCTAATTATTTAACAAATAAAGTGCACTCAGGCACGGCATTAAAAAAAGAAAATAATGCTAAATAATAAAACCTCTTGTTGTGGAAAGAACCTGGGTAGGTTTCAGAGTCGTTTGTGGGTGTGGCTTTCTCCTCTCCGGAGCTGGTCTTCCGCGTGGGCCCCTCTGGGCCTCAGTGTAGGGTCTCCTGATGATGTTCTGGTGTTGCTGAACAGTCCAGAAGAGAAGAAGAAGAAACCAAAGTCCCAGGGAAATATTCTCTTGCCTCAGCTAGCAGACTAGCATAAAAGCAAAGGAGTTGAACTCTCCGCTGTCTCCTGAGAAAAGGAACCGAGAGCTGGGAAAAGCAGGAAGGGGCTCTCTGCACTCTGCAGCAGCAGGAACGCAGGGCAGTGTGTATCTGTGTCCTTGGTGCACAAAACTGCTCGGGTTTTTTTCCCCCTTTCTCTCAGACCCAACTTAAAGACACAGAAAGGCACAGAATTCATGTCTGGCACGGAGCAGACGATAGGGAATACAGCATCATGCAGTCACCCCAAGACAGTGCTTAACTTGGATTTGCCCCAAGTATTTTGATTCACTTAACACCCATAAGACCTAGGAAGCAGACTTAGCATACAAATGTTCACACCAGAAAGAGAAAGCAATTCCTTTTACCACTGCCACCTAAGGACTTTAAAGCCAACATATCACAGCTATCCCACCTATGACGTTACTGGCATGTTTCCTCTTCCATAAATGTCCTCATTTTTATGCCTGCAATATCTTCTTTTCCATGGATGTAGAAGAGGTCAGAGTTATTTTTCATTTGGGAAGAATAATTTTCTTCAAAGCTCTCTCTGTCCATGGTCCCAGTGGAGACACCACTCCAGGAATAAGGCTAGCTCAGTATGTTACATTTACATCATGAAACAATGCATTACCAGGATTCTGGTTAAAATTTGGCCAAATATATCATTTTCATCATTATTGTTGTTATTATTATTGCAAAGGCTCCTAACTGATTTTTTTTTTGTACCCATTACAGAGTTTTGAATGTTAATGTATATTGAAATCAGTAAATGGTGAAAGTTCTCTCCTTCAAACTTTCTTACCACCTGGAAAAAGTAAAAATAAAAAATTCAGGAATTTTCAACCCAGATGAGATATAGGTGGTGCTATAGGAATAGGAAGGGAGATGTATTTTAAGGAATTAGCTGTTGTTAGATATTCAACATTTCTAGAAATGTACAGCTATTTCAAATGCTAACACTGTATCAAAATCTATTTTAAATAACTACAGTGTGCCAGGAAATGCCATTTTTTTATTCCTTGCCATGAAGTATGTCTGCTCTTGTCTTTTTCAGATTATAGTTCTTCAGTGTACTCTATGTAAAGTCCACTTGAAAAACTTATTTTTCATGACTAAGCAAGCCATCTCCGCCTAAGATAGGTTGACGGATTCGTTGTACTCACAGTCAGATGATGTTTAAAAACTGATTTCTTCTCAGAATACTTCACCCTGAACATCTTTTTGTCCTTAATTGGCATCCTAAGTGGTCTCATATTTTATGCTATGGTTAATAATATACACATTGAAACTACCTAAGTTCATAGCCAATAGACTGGAGAAATGTGCACTTGCAAAATTATCTGCTGGTTGTGAAATAGTCACCATTAGCTTAACTCCTCTTATAGGCAGAAAGGTTGTACACAGAATACCATAATGTTGTGTATGTCAAGAGAAATCAGGTGAAGGAACTGCACACCCTGGAAACCAAGAACATCATGAAAGAGGTCAATCCCTTAAAATTTTTTTTTTAATGGGTGGAGTTAACATTTTTAATTATGGCCAAACAAAGTGAGTAAAGTGAATGTATGTTGGCATTTAAATAACTTCACTGTGCCAGTAAATTCCATCTCTCCATTTCTTGACATAAAATGAGTCAGCTCAGGTCCCTTTCAAATGCTGGTGGTGCTTCAGGAGCTGGTAGACAATGGTTATAGCAAATTAGACATCTGAATAACTAATAAACCTTTTTATTTAGAGCCAGGAACCCTTTTTCTGCCCATATTCTATGGGCACTCCTTTAACATTAGACATCCTTTCTAAGCAGTGCCTCCATTGTTGCCATATTTGTTAGATAACAAAGTCTCTTTCACTTACATTCCTTCAAATCTACTCCTACTGTTCAAATTCCCAAAAACTCCATGTAAAGCTAAACATAAATTCAAATATGTTCTGCTACCAGCTTGAGCTATGTTAATAAAGAAATTCTGCTTTAGGACACATACAAGCTAATAAATGTTCAGAATAATAGTTCTCATTTATTGCATATTTATTTTCCAGTTTAGTTTTTATTACCCTGTGAGTTTTAATTTTTTTTTTTATTAACTATTATCAACCCTCCTGGGAAATAAACGCTTTGGAAGACATCGTCACATGATCTGTAATAGCTTCTAAAATATGTGCATCTGGAGATGAAGTAACAGGAAAAACTGAGGTGCCCTGGACAGTGATATCATCAAGGATCAATTCTTCAGGTTCTCTATGCTCTCTCATTGCTACTTATCTTTACTTCTGTTTTCACTATGCTTTTAGTAAATAGCATACAGTTAAAGTTTCATTTTCTTTCATTGCACAGTTCATTTTTCCCATCTAGTCACTGCTGAATATTGTAACTGGGAGACTGAGAATGGTAACTTTGCATTTGATTGTAGTGGAAATGCATTGCACTAAGAACATTTCAGTTTTCCCCTGCAGAGCAGCAAGCTTCTAATTTATTTTGCTGTTTGGTTATGGGTTGCTTGTTTGATTTTTTTTTTCATGCTTTACAGTGGTATCTTTGTGTTTAAACGACAAAGTTAGTAGAATCTTCTCTATGAGATACAATTAGCTAAAATATTTCTGCCAAGTCATAAAATACTTCCTCTGCTTTATTTAAAAAAAAAATCAAATCAAGAAAATCCAAAGAACACAAAAAACTAACCAAACAAAGGAAATGACAGGCCTTTTTGTGGCTGTTTACAGTATCAGAGAACACTGATAGCCTCTGAATGATTCAAACTGTTGCTTTTAACGTATCAGTTTTCTGTACCTGGTGAATATACATCACCCACTTATTTTAAATAAATAACATAAATAATCTCTGGTTGTTCTTGCTTCTATTTGCATGGACCTACTACCTCTGCCTTCAAGCACAGTGTGCGAGGGTGTGTGCTACCAGCTGCATGGCAAAACCATCACAAGGAAAACACTTCCTTGACATCAGCAATGTGAATTTCTCAAAATACAGGACAAGCATAAGGCTACATCATTATTATATAAACACATTTTTAACATAAGCTCTTCCTCTTTATCAAATATCACCCAAATGAATTATTCAATAACTCTTGCTTGTTTATTTTCACTCATTGCAAAGACCATTAGAATGATTTAGCATGCTTTGTTCAGTAGAACAAGGAATCACAGAAATATCATACAGGATGATTTATTAGATAATTTTATAATCGGACACACTTTTGTTTTCCATGCTCCTGGTAGTTTTAAAAATAAAAATTCTTTTTGCAGTTTCACTGGTGTCAGGAGTAATGCCCTTCAAGAGAATGAAAAAATAAATCTGTGCAGAACCATATTCATTAAATTGTTTCTCTTTCTCTCTGTACCACCCTTTCCTGATTTCAATTGCAACTTTTTTCCTTTTTTATAATATAATAGCTTTGACATACACAAATTCAAGCATTATAATCTGCATCTCAATCATGTATAATTATTTTCTGTCTTTGTTGCTCCAGAGCAAGCAGTGGAATGAATGACCCACAGTTTGACTGAGAATGAGATTGGGGTCAGAACTAGCTGCATGAAATAAAAATGAAAAAGATTAGAACAGAGTCTGAAATTGAAGAAGGCCACTGGAAGAACTGGTATGAGTTATAACTTTACCTTTTCTGAGGATAGAAATTCTTTAGAAAATCGCTAAATAGGTCAGGAGTTTTGAATTTGATATCAAAGTTCTCTTTTTCAGAGGAAAGTATGGGTTTTGGTGAGGGACTTCATGTGTCTGTATAGAATTTAAAGCTTTATATTGTTTTAGTGCTGTAGAACTTAGTACTTTTAACAGTGAGGGTTTAGAAAACTACTATAATCTAAAGGAATGGAGATATTTTTCAATATTTCAAAGCCGAAACTAATTTTCTCCTCTTTCAATATCCACTTACTCCTGGAAAGAACAGATTAAGGCTTTTCTTGACCCTGATGTTCAGAGGGTTATGGAAGAACAATCCTTGCAGTTCTTGACACGGCAGTGGATCAGTTGTTGCCAGTAAAGAGATCAGCAATTCTTCCTCTCTGGCCAATTCAGCACCTTCTGACAGCTCCCTGGAGTGAACAGCCTCGTGTCGGGTCAAATTGGCACTTTGCCTCTATGGAGGCAGCAGCTTCAGTCACTTGCTGGGGTGAGATGTTCTGTACTGCAGCCCTAGTCACAGACATGAGATTGTGGAGGCTCAAAAGTACATTTTAAGCTTTTTGGATGAGTTGCTTGGGTGGGGAGACAAATTAAATTTAATATCAAGTTAGCTAAGCACCAAGAAACTCCACTAAAGAGCTATGAGCCTGAAGATTAGCCATTGGCTAAATATGCAGTGAAGACTCTCTTTTTATTTTATAAATTATGTATATATCTAAAACTACTTAAAAAATACTAACTTTTTACTTTCACTTTATTTCACCTATTTTTTCGACGCATAAGAATTAATAATATCTAGAGAACTTGTTTTAACAGTGATAAAAGTTTAAGGTTGAGCACTTTAAAAAGGCATTCATTCCCTTCCTCTGACACTGCCTCTGGATACAGGGATATGTGTTCTTGTCTAAGAGAAAACATGGCTAACAAAGCAACAGTGCTAGGGCATGGCAAGTTGATGGACTACATTTTGAACAGTGGTACAAAGAGTTTCTCAGAGGGTAATACTTAGAACTGCAAGTACTAAATTGAGAGCTTATGCTCCAGGACAGGGGCCAAAAACCCAGTTCTATAGATGTTTATGTGCATGTTCTACCTCATCCTTACAAGTAACCTTGCTAGCTGTCACGGCACTGAGAACCTACATCTGGACCATGCTGAGCACTGAGCACTCACAGCTTCCAACTCTCAGACAAATAATGGGCCTCAAAGGATTGTATTCTGCTTGCACCAGCCAGAAGTGAGACTTTGCATGGGCTTCAGTGTATAAAGAAAACATTCCCTTAACCCACAGAAAAATGTGTGATAGCCATTTTACAGAAGGTATGCAGAAAGCTCCTCAGCTTAGGGCAATAAGGTTACTTTTCAAATCCTACACAGCTTTTCTCCCTGTCCCACTTCCTCCTGCCAAACAGTCCTGCTCTTGGACATACCACTGTGTACAGCTTTTACCTTCACCATCACACTGATCACATACAGCTGAATCATTTGAAGATAGTAGCGCTCTCTCCCAAAGCATGTGAGCCCCTGTGGGAAAGCCTTTTCAGAGAAGGATAAATTTGGCCATATATACCACTTTCTGCTCTCTTTACATTTGATTAATGTCATGGCTGTAGGAACATATACAAGCATTAATTCTGATTAATGTTTATTGCACAGTTAGCATGTCCTTACCTTCTAAAACTAATTGGCCTTGTTCTTGAGTTTAGATGTTTTATAAAGCATAGCCATCTGTGACTCTTGCTGCAACCTTTTAAGACACATGCAGCATTTCCAGACCAATTAGCTGGTTGAAATTTTACCCAGTCCCTTACACTTCTTCAACACTGAGAAAATTCTGAGATGCAAAAGTCTTTGATACCTTTCCATAAAATTCATTTTGTAAATGCATTTTGTAAGTGATTTCTGGCTGTGTTCCCCTATATTTGGAAGTTGGAATGGATGCCCTGAACCCAGTTAACAAATTCTTAATGATACTATTTATATGTCTGAAAAGAAAAGAGTCTCCTATTAGCTGAATGAGTAGGCTGGCCTTAAGCCTGCAGTCCTCCCTCTTTGGTATACAGCTAGTTGCAGAGCTAAGCATTTGTTACCTTCAACCATGTTCTTTCCTTGCATTCCCTAATTTTCTGTGGGATTCCTTTAGAATTATAGAATCATGGATAAAAAGGGTTAACAGTGCTGCTCCCAACACGGAACCCCAAGGAACGTAAATTTTCACTGAGGTCTTCTTGCACACGGAGCTCTTGACCACAACTCTTTGAGTGCAGCCATCGGGCCAGCTTCTTATCCAGGGAGTGATCCGTCTGCCAAATACACCACTGTCCAGTTTAGAGACATGGATGTCTTGTGGGACAATATCAATTGCTTTGCAGAAGTCCAGGTAGATGACATCTGTTGCTTTTCACTTCCCAATCAAGTGTGTAGCCTCATCACAGAAGGTCACTAAATTTGTAGCTTGCAATTTGCCCTTAGAGAAGCCATGTTAGTTGTCACCACTTACTCCTCTATTTTCCTTTTCTTCCATCCACAGTCTTGCTCTCATTTTATTAGCCCTCTGAAAGACATTTTTCATTCTATATTTGCAAAGCACTTGGCACTGGAAAACTGATCATCCTGAGCATAGTTTTTAGGCATTACAGCAATATGAATATTAAAGAATCTCTTTTCTTTAAAGCCAGCTACTAAATTTGGGTACGCCCTTTATGGGCAGAGAGTTGTTTCAATTGCATGGGATGCAAAGGGATGAAATTTGCAATATATAGTCTATATTATGGTCACAGAAACATTAAGAAGTAAGCAGGCACAGCATCACAAGCAATTGGGAACATATTTCTCAAGATTCATGCTACCTTTAAGTGGCACTCTTTATCTTATCATACAGTGTGTAATTCCAGGAGGAGGAGAATGTATGTCTTTCTACTGTCTACTGACAGCAGGAGATAATTCATCATCCAGTAAAGCTCTTTCCATCCTAGTTCTTGGCCTAAATCCAGATTGTTCTGAGTCCAGAATACACTGGCTTTAGCTAGATCAGCTTGTAATTGGCCTTTGGCTAACGCCTCTCTGAGCCCAGTCTGATACTAGGATGTAACTATTCAAAGCTGGTTCATTTGATGCTGGTTAGATGAGTTTGTTTTCATGGAAAAGAAGAAGACTTATCCTTTAGTATGAACCCATTTCAGGCTAGGTTGATCTTTTTAAAAAGTAAATCAAGTTATCAGACCTTGCACAGGAAATTTTAAAATGGTGATATATATAGGAGGCCACCTTACCACCCCTTTGGACTTTAATTTCTTCCCTGAATGAAAGTCTGTCTGCTTCAAATTGACACCACTTTGCTTCTGTCAGTGTGAGTGAGAATGTGGGTTGGTGGTCTTGGGTTCAAAGTCACACAGAACAACTCATGAGCAGTTTAAAGATGGCCAGCTCTTTGCTCCTATAGTCTGCCACTTTCCATTAAAGAATACTGGATGGTAACCAGACTGCAACGAGAAAACAAATTATCAAGACAGAGTTAAATTATCAGACACCCTGCTCATCTGTCACGGAGGTATTTATAATAGTATTTAGCAATCCCTAGAACTTACTTTATTTTAGAGCTGCAAATGTAACCATTTAAATATACATCATTTATATAAAAGTCAATACCAAACAATCTTTATGTTTGTATAGGTCTATTTAGCTACTTTGGGAGAAAAAGAGTACAATCTCAAATGCTTCCTTCTAAAAATTATTTAAAATTGAAGAAATAGAACTCTCCCTCAGGAATCTGTTCCAGAGACTAATAGAAACCCAGTATAGAAGTAGTATCTGGTCAAATTGGATATATCTCACTTTTTTTTCCTTCCTTTCTTTCTCAGGTCTGTTTTCCATTACATTTATGGTAGGAAATGAAATATGATGAAATTAAAACATGGCATTTTTCCCACAAAATTTCCTTCTTTAAAAATATCGCTATTATTCTTTTGAAAGACAAAAGCATATATTACCACTTTTTATTCTTGTTAACCATGCAGAAACAATGAATCAGTGACAGATAGAAATGGTTTTTAAGTGGCTTAAAGAGCAGCACTATTAAGTACTACATCAGTGGCACATTCCTGACACTTCCTTTCCTTCAGTAATGCAGATAAAACCCCACCTGGGTTTCAACTCTAGCTTCAGTTTTCAAGCACGGCAGTTTAATAAAAAACCTCTTTGAAAAAATAAATGGTGGCAGCACTGAGAAGAAATCAATGCAGTACCTTATAAAGCTACTGGTAGTAATGTCCTTTGGTATTTTGCCTATGTTTAAAATAGTCTATTCCCTTTGCTGATCTCTGGTTATCTTGCTGGCTTTTGCTTCCTCTTGATCACAGCAGCACATTTAATTATTATTAGATATTACATGATGTGATTCCTTTGTGATCAAGTTCAAAATGGCATTTTTTCTTCCCTTCACATTCCCTCTGCAACAGTCAGTTATACCTTCACAAGAGCTTCATAGGTTCTCTGTGTCACCGAAGCAGCACAGAAACTCTGTAGCCAAGGGTCTTCCCCCGGCTGTAACTCACCACCAAAGTGCTGACTAAGCTCTGCTATGGAACTTTTTATAAGTCGAGGAATCTGCTTGTGATTGGCCAAACTCTTTTCCCCTACACCAAGGTGCTGCACACTGTGCAATTTGCTAGTTTAGCTTTTGCCCGGAGTTCCTGTGTTCAGAGAGGCTGCATTGTACGTGCATGGTGATTTATTCAAGGTAGCTTGCTGTCCTCTATCTACTGGATGCCATTTTAATGCTAAACTAAAATTTAATGAGTACTAAAAAAAAGGAGTGCATCAGGCATTTTGTTTTTATTTATAAGTTCTAGGAATGAAATGCTACTGGGTCAGATCAAAGCTTTTGGTGCTGGAGTTCTGTTGTGCAAGAATGATTTATACAAGAATGTCATCAGATACTTTATTGTAGCCTCCAAACAACTTTATAAAGTATACTGAGCTGCACTTTACAGGCACTTGCAGATTTCCAGTGCGGTGCTAGCTCAGCTGAAGACATTAGTTTGCTGATTATTAGAAAACAAAAATTTCTGAATAGCTAGAACACTGGAATGGAAGAAGCGCATTTCCTCTTACGGAGTAAGATTTCTTCTTACAGCAATTATAAAACTTGCCTCTTCCTGCACATGTGTCTGGGATTTTTTGTGCTTCAGCTGTTTGGAGATAAGCAATAGCAGGAGCACACTGAATGCACTGATGTTGGATGGCTGCTTGGAATGGGAAAGTGTTGCCGGACTACAATTTATGGGGAACAGGGCAGTGCCATTCAACAGCTTTCTGATGAGGAGAAAACCCTCTGAGGAGAGTTCATTCAGTCATGTTGAATAAACTGTCCTCCTTTCTTTTTAGGGAATAAACACCACTATTCCAAATACTTGGCAGAAACTGCCACAAAGAGTGCAGAATAGAGTGACGATGGAAAATAGAAATAATATTTCCCATATTCTGATGAGATATTTTATTCTTTTACTCTGCTGCTATCTTCATCATAAAATGTCTGTCGATTTCCATGGGAGAAAAAACAAGCCTGAGATATCTCTGTATGCTATCTTCATTGACATTTTTAGCGCTTTATTGTGGCTTAAAATAGTTCCTTTCCCGTGCCTGACTGACAGCTTTATTGATGTAAGTCTTAATTATCGGTCTTTCTGGAGCTTAACTCTTTTAGAAGTTCCTGTTAAAAGCTCTCCTCAAAAACATCCTGTGAGATATCAGCGCATCTTCCAGACACAAAGTGGAAAATAATTGAGCATGTTGTAAAAATGTGGATTTAATCTTGAATATTAGGACTTCTTGACAACTGTGCAGTGCTTACTAATTGATTTGTTGCGATTCACATGAAAGGATCATGAAAAATGTTTGAAAAACCAGATGGTTGACTCCTTTTCCCAAAATATAAAAAAAGTTAAAAACCAAGCACAAACTGCAGAGAAGAATGAACAATTCCATCTCAAAACCTTTGGATGTCTTTCCATCTGCTTTATTGCACAATTTATGCTCAATTTCTCTCATCCTGGGATAGGCTTAATAAGAAGGCAGAAAACTGCCATCTCTCTACTCCTTTTTCTGTACAAATGACAAGATTATTGCACAACATTAAATCTGGACAAATCTAGCTATCACTCTTTTACATACAGCCATTTAAGAAGAGGGAGGGATTTGAGCTGTCACATCAGAAAGTCCTGCTGAATGTTTTTAGGACTTCTCTCCAGGACACTGGTACTTTGTGTGAAGACCTTTGTTTTAAAAATCTTTTAGTGGCTGAAACATACCAAGGTAGATGCAAATCATAACCCTACTGTTAAAATCTACAACCAGAATATACAGGAGTCCAGTTCTTGTTTCTGCTTGTATCAATACTCAATTATCTACCTGCAAAATGGAAGTAATAGGCTCCTTCTTATTTCTTTCATGTTTTGTGCTATATGGGATTAAATTATTTTTTTTATTTATGAAAAACATTGCTTACAACAGTCTTGTTTTCAACAATGTTTGAATTGATAGCATCACTAGGAAAATGAAGTCATGGTCTCCACTTGGCTTTCATTTGACTGTTATGAGTTCTTTGATGTGCAGCTGGACCGAGTAGAAAAGAAGTATCTCCCACTTTCAACTCTTGTAAGAAAGGAATGATCCCATCTCACACAGCACAGAATGATGATTTCCTACAAACTAGTCATGATAGTATTCAGATAGCTCTGTGTTATTTGTGTTACCTGAAATTAATGCAGATGTAAAATATTTTTATCTAAAAATATCTCATTTAAGATCTTAAGTTAGGGAGAATTTTCTACATAATTACTGTCTTCTCATTCACAGAAAGTTCTTACAAAGCTTTCTATGTTTTCCCCCTTTTCTGTCAAAGAAGAAAAAATACTCCTATTGTATTGCACTTCATTTTAGCATTATATGCTCATACTTAAAAAACATGATATCATAAGTTATTATACCCTCCTTAATTAAGAAATCGAATGTTGTCCTTGCTGCAGGTGTTTAGAAACTAATTTGCACTTTGCCATTCTCCCAGGGCTTTCAATATCTGAAAAAATAGTTTTATTCTAGTGAGGGAATTTCACGGGTTTGTTGGCTTGAGCTAGTTTTCCCTCCTCTCTCTTTTTGGTTATTCTTAACATTGCTGTTGATACCACTGAAATACATGCTGGTGTCTGAAAGTCACAACAGCTTGCTTGTTTCTAGTACCAAGCAAAGATCTTTTTTAGGCAGGAGAAGGATGGAATACTCAAATTTTCTGGTTTACATCTTTCAAAAGAGAGACCCCACTGAGAAGCCTCTCAAGACAACTTACTCCCTGATAGAAGTTGAAAGTCACAGGTTTTGTGGAATTGTGTGTTTGACAGCCTAATGATCCCAAGAACAGTACCTTCAACAAAGTACTTGTTTTGCTTCTAAATCATAAAATAATATGCACTTTGCTTTTTCATCCATCTTTAACTGACCAGTTGATAGTGTGGATGCACAAGGTGAGCTGATGCCTGATTACCTTTCCCTTCGAGGACACCTGTCATTTAGGAGTCACTCTTTGGGAACAGCCACTCTACTCCATGCTCTATTAATTTCTTCATGTTAGCTGTTAGGATAGGGGAAGGAATTTACTGCAGTGGTTTTTATAGCAAGTAATTAAGTAATATGAAATGAGGCAACCCACAATATTCATCTACCTAGGACAATACTATCCTCAGTGCTGCCCAGTAAAATACAACAAATATATCTACAATGGCTGTGGTGGATACTAAGTCTTTTCAGTAAAAGACATTTAAATTATTAGGAAAATAAAAATATTTTAAATTAAATTTTCTAGACATATGTCTGCTTCAGGGTACTCAGAGAAGGAAGAGAAAGCAGATTTTTAGGCTGAATGGATCTGCCATTAATCAGATTAGGTGTAAAAGCCACCAAACCTGTTATTTCACCCACATTGTACAAAATTTAAAAACACTGAGGTGCTGGAGAGTCCAGGGAAGGGCAACAAAGTGGGTGAAGGGTATGGAGCACAAGTCCTATAAGAAGTGGCTGAGGGGGCTGGGGTTGACTAGCCTGGAGATGAGGAGGCTCACAGAAGACCTTATCACTCACTACAAGTACCTGAAAAGGAGTGTGCAGCCAGCTGGGGGTCGGCCTCTTCTCCCTGGCAGCCAGCAAGAGGATGAGAGGACATAGCCTTAAGCTGTACCAGGGGAGGTTCAGATTTGACATCAAGAGGAATTTCTTCAATGAAACGGTTGTTCAACATTGGAATGAACTGACCAGGGAAGTGGTGAAGCCACCACCATCCCTGGAGGTGTTCAAAAAGTAATTGGACATGGCACCTAATGTCACTGTCTAGTTGACAAGGGGGTCATCAGTCAAAGGTTGAACTCAACGATCTCAGAGGTTTTTTCCAACCCAAATGATTCTGATTCTACCCTCACAGCCACGGTCAGAATATCTTCTTGCCTAGAAGCAATAACTGATACCAGAAGGAAATGAAAAGAGCATACATCTGATCTTCATCTTTGTAAACTTGACCCAGATATGGCAAAGATAAAAATCAACACAGAAATTGATAGCATTTACTGTGTAGAAGATGTATTTTGAGTTTGACAGTGAAACTTTCTTTGCTGTATGCTCTGACCAGGCCTCATCCTTCACAGTTCTTAGAGTGCCTTGGTGATGCATGTGCCCAGATAGCTGGAAAACTCAGGGCATTCCAACAGAAACTGCCCTGGATGTGTATGGGCTGTTGTGAGAGTAGTTGGATGAAATGAAACACTGAGGAACTGAGAGAATATCACTGCTGTGCTCTTCACGTTTCAGTTGTTCTGCTAACGCCCAGTCTCAGAAGAAAATGAAAATAAAATATAACAAAAATGTAGTACTCTGGCAGCATTGATATAGAGGGCAAAAACCAAGAATAGAGGCATGAAAAGCCAGACAGGAGAAGGGATGGAGGGCAACCATATTGTAATGCAATGGAGGGTGAACCAAAGTATTTAGCTATGAAACACGATGATGTTATCAATAAAACTATTGAAAACTACTTATCAAAGCAACACTGCTCTAAATTTTCAGCATCTCTGTGATGAATTTAGATTTCTCTTTCACAGAATTTAATGGAAAATACATATCCTAAAAATCTCAGTCATTACTTAGTCATATTTTTGTCTGTGTCAATAAACTGCAGACATAAAATTGCATGATCAATTCTTTGAACTCTTGAAGAAAAGGAAATCCTTTTATGGATGCTGGCCTCCCAGATGTTCACACTTTTATGCCACGGTCACAGAAAGGTTACTATCCAAGAAACGAGGACCACCAGCAGCTGTCGTGGCTCTACGGCTTCACACCGAGACCTGATGTAGCGGTTCTGACCTTCTCTCCAGTAGAGGGCAGCGATACACTAAAACTCACTTATTTTCAAACTGAAAAATCTGTAACGCGGTAAATATCACCTTATGGAAGTAGTTCATAGAAGTGTGCGTATACTTTAATTATGGAGTAATGACAGTCATGATGACTTCTTTCGCCATCAATCAAAGCAAAGAGAACTTCCTCCAAAGAAGAAAGATCAAAATGTGAGCATAGTACAATTATCAGGAGTTTCTTGTTTGGGGTCATTTGATAAACTGCAGATGGTTGAAGATATTCATACTAAACCACCTCACTTGCCCAGGCCATTTAAAATGATTCCTTTCTGATTCCTACTTTTCTAATCTATGAACTATTTTGGAATTTTTTTTTCCCAGAGACTACTTTCTTAATTTGTTTCTTGTTCACCTACATTCATTTACTGTCCCTCCTGCAACCTTCTGCTTCATAGACTTTTCTCAGTTTTGTTCGTGCATGCCATATCTCACAGAGCCAGGAGAAGAATCTCTGCTCCTCTCTTGGAAATCTCACCACCAAACTGCTCATCTTCTGAGACAGGAGTCCCAGGAGTACTGGGACTACTAGTACAGATAAATGTTATGCCTAAAATCAAAATAATCAGTGGCTCACAAGGACCATCTACATCATTATCTAAAACAGCTTGAACTTCTTATGGAGTATGCAGACTCCTTTGGAACTATCAGGAGAGAATTTATAACAAGACTTCCCTTTCCTACTCTCTTAGCCCAGCTAGACTGAAGTCAGGCAAACAAAGGGGATCCAGAAAATTCATTAAATGGTTTACATTCACATTAGGGAGTGCGAGTAAAAAATGGAAGAAAAATCTTCATGCTGGCATTTACTTTGAGATCAGATAATTTTATGCACAAATAGCTCCTCAATCCTTCTTACTCTTCAGTCTTCAAAGGAAATTTGGCCTACTTTATTTTCAATAAGTTTGGATGAAGGCTAAAAATGTGTTATCTGTTTTCATAACTATTTAGTTCTACTAAATAATGTAATCAACCATATTTGGTACAAGTATTTTCATAAACTATCACACATAACATGACTAACTCTGCTTTTTAACTTCACAGGCCTGTGGAAAGCAAGTTAAATCTTCACATAATTATATAGCGAACATCATATGAACTCTATTAGGTCCTCACACACCACCATATATTAAACAGCAGATTATGCCAGATTTGAAACTGACTTGAAAATACAGTTTAGGATGACAAGTCAAAGAACTCTTAAGAGATAAACTAGACTATTGCATAGGATACTGCTGTGTGTAAAAACACTTAAGCAAAATAATTATGCCTCTACTCTTTAGCTTATCTACCTGAGTTAGCTCAGATTCAGCATCTGTGTTTCAGTTCATGAAATAAGAGAGTATGTGTACCTTTATTTTATATAAACAAACAAATTATATGGCTTTAGGGTGCAATCTGGTTTTTTTAACAATGTCATGCTGACTTGACTTGTACAATCTAGTAACAAGAAATTTAGTCTTTTTCATTTTATTGCAGACTTCTGGGAAGTGTCAAATTTTTTTTTTGTCAGCAGGTAAATCTTAACAAGATGGACAGTCTTTTCATTGATTTCTCCCCTACACCATCTATTACACCTACAACAACAACAACAAAAAAAAACCAACCAATAATTATTTTTAAATAGATTGACCAGTTTTTCCTCCATTCAATTGGTTGATTGCTTGCTAATTAGCAGAATTACCAACACATCAGAATTTCCTATTTTATATAGTAGATACAACCTATACTTGCAATTAAAAATGCCAATAACACTTCTTCCTTTCCTCATTTTTTTACCCCTGAGACATTAGGTCTACCTTACCTATTACACACACAGAAAAAAAAAAAAAAAAAACATACCTGGCATCCCCACCAATTTTTTTCATGCTTGTCATTTAGTAAACCTTTTTGTATTACAAGTATTATCTTTTAGTCCATGTGTATAACTTTTTGGTACAAAAAAGTAAAATATCAAGTACATTTC
>JACBWW010000284.1:15190-36193 GCA_020086605.1 Lanius collurio | reverse complement strand
TGGGGCAGGCAGGGACTGGCAGTCAGGGGAGGGGGCTGCCCCCCAGCCCAGTGCTGGCCCCACAGGGTGCCCCAGACAGGATCTGTGCCGGCAGGGCTGTGGCTCTTCTCTTCCTCCCCTTCTTTCTCTCTCCTTTCCTTCTTTATTATCCCCCTTCCTTCTCTGAATTGCTTTAATGTTGTTGTTTTCAAGCTTCCCTCAGTCCCAAATCCAAGTCAGCTCAGTTGTTGCCAATAACTACTGTTCTATTTGCAAAGACCTCTGGATAATCATTATTATCCCTCTCATGACTGCACAGAGATTCAAAACAACCTCCTCCCTTTTCCCCTGGATGGGCGTGGGGCAGGCAGGGACTGGCAGTCAGGGGAGGGGGCTGCCCCCCAGCCCAGTGCTGGCCCCACAGGGTGCCCCAGACAGGATCTGTGCCGGCAGGGCTGGGGCTGCACAGGCAGCTGAGGGCTCCTGCCCCGCGGCTGTGATCGAGAGGAGCCTGCAGCGCTGCCCAGACCATTTCCAGCACCTGCATCCTGCATGGAAAAAGTGTCTGTGCCCCTCATCAGCCACCTCTGCCTGCCCGTGCGGTTCGGGTTCCTCTGCCCCCTGGTCTGGGGTGATGTGTGGGACCCATCCCCCGACCCTGCCTTCCCTCGGGGCAGCTGCAGCCCTGCCTGGGGATTCGGGCTCTGCCACCACCACCCCCTTCCATCGTGAGCTGCTGGTGCAAGGAGAGGACTCCAGTGGGCCACAGCTCCAGGTGAACAGCTCCATGCACAGCCCCAGCCAGGAGTTCATCCTCTTCCAGGTGTGTGCCTGGGCACGCTGTGGGTGCCCGTCCCTGTGCCCAGGAGCAGGGTGGGGGCCAGGTGTGAGGGAATGGAATGTTAAAGGTTAACGAGCAGCGTGTGCTTTGCTGAGGCCAGGCTTGCATCCTCCAGCCAAGAGGGAGGAGGAGAGGTTTTGGGTGTGTGGTGGGGAAGCCCCTGATGTGCACAAGAGCATATCCTGGGGCAGAGGGGGTGCCCATCCTGGGACAGAGGGGGTGCCCACCCACCACCGGGGCATGACCAGGACGAACCAACCTTTGTTTAGCCACAAGTTGGTTTTGAGCCACGTGAGGGAGAAGGCCCATGAGAAGCAGATCCTGAGAGGTGGCTTGAATGTTTTTTTATCGTGCCACTGTCCTCCCTTGCACAAATGGCCCAGGTGTAAAACTGCACGGCCCCTGCTGCTCCCAGGAGGTACCAGGGCATTCACCTCTAGGTCATGTCTTGGAAGGGGTCATAAACCATCAAAGACCCCCAAAGCGCCCCCAGACTCATTCCCAGCTGAGTGGGGAGGTCATCGCAAGGGATGCCAAGCAATAGGGTGGAAACTGATGCCCAGGAAGTTCCACCTGGACAGGAGGAAGAATTTCTTCCCTGTGCAGTGACCAAGCATTGGAACAGATTCTCCAGAGCATATCCCTCACTGGAGATATTCCAGAACTGTATGGACTCAATCCTGTGTCCTGTGCGCTGGGCTGAGCCATTTTATCAGGGAGGTGGGACCAGGTGACCCACTGTGGGCCCGTCCAACCTGAGCCACCCTGGGGTTCTGTGATCACTCTGTGCCCACAGGTTCCCTCCTTCTACACAGCCCTGACCAACACCTTCCCTATCTGCACGGGCCCTCTGACCTAGGGGAGCACCAGGGATGAGGAGATGTGAGCAGAGATGTTCCAGGAGCCCACCCGAGCCTGGGGGGGCTGCAGCTCACCCCTGCTCCCCCCATTCCTGCAGGGACTCCAGTGCCAAGGAGGCAGCAGTGAGGACGTGGGGCCAGGCACCATGGCTGGAGTTCCAGCTGCACAACAGAAGCTGGCAGACGCTGGATGGGGAGGGGCTGCCAAAGGAAACACCTGGTCCTTGAGGCACCACGGTGCTGGCGCCCTGTGCCCACACTCCATGGAGCTCCTGACCTTGGGATACCCCCAGCCCAGGGCTGCTTCCAGCTCCATCCCAGACATTTCCCCCTCCAACCCTCAGTGTCCCCTTCTCCAGCACCTTGATGCCACCATCTCCATGCCCAGGGTGCCCCCAGCCCTTCCACATCCCTGTCCATCCCTGTGGTGCCATCCACCCCTCAATGTCGCTGTTCCAGGCATGTGATGTCCCCATCTCCATCCCCATGGTGCACTCAGACCTGTCCCTGTTCCCACAGCCCCTCGGTGCCCCCATCTCTATTTCTGTGGTGCCCCCAGCCCTGGGAAGGAAGTGCCAGGTAGGACAGGGGCAGCTCCATGTGCGCTGGGAGCAGCTGGTGCTGCGTGACAGAGCCCTCAGTGGTGCTGCTGTGGGCAGGACCCCCATCCTCCCCATCTCAGGCCCCTCACCTCCATCCCCCAGTGCAGCAGAGACCTTCAGCACCCGCCGGGCACACCCCACAGACCCCGCTCCACGCCGTGCACGGGGGGGGGTTGAAACATTTATTACCAAGTACCTTCAGCCCGCGTATCCCTGCTCCTCCTCCTCCTTGCTGCTGTCCTGGACGAGGCCGGGGTCCGCAGGGCTGCAGGCGAGGCAGGTGCCCCCCGCCTCCCTCCAGCACGGCTCGCAGTACAGGGCTCCGCAGTCGGGGTCGGGGCAGGGCCGGTGCCGGGGCGTCTCGGGGGTCCCGCACAAGGTGCAGCTCCGGCGCAAGAAGCGGCGCAGGCAGGGCCAGCGGTGCAGGCAGGGCCAGCGCCGGCGGCACCACTGCACCAGCGACGTCCCCTGCGGCGAGGACAGGCCCGTGTGGGGCTCGGGCAGAACGGCCGCAGGGTCAGGGGATGGTGGCAACCCCACCCAGCACCCCGTGTGGCTGTCCCCACTCACCAGCCCGGGGGGCTGCCGTGCCTGCCGGGCTATGCGCCCGCGCTGCAGGTGGAAGAAATTCTTCCTCTGCCGCAGCATTTTGTTGTACAGGAACAGCACTCGAGTCTTCTCCCTCTGTGCCAGCAAAGACCACGAGGGGTAGGTGGCTGGGGACACAGCCCACCCAAAACCCACCCCAGAACCCAACCTTCAGCCCTCGGACTGCTCACCTTGGGGAAGTAGAAGGCGGCGATGGCGCGGCGCAGGCGGAACGGGTAGACCTGGACCAGGCAGTGCAGGGCGAGCACGCCCAGGGGCAGGCAGGTGTCCAGGTACCGCTGCCGGGTCATCCCGCTGGGCTGTGGCAGGCAGGCTGGGGACACGGCACCCGTGTGAGCCCCTGCATCAGCCCCTGGCCAGGCCTGGGGCCGGCGGAGTCCCACCCCTGCCGGGGACTTACCGACGTTAGAGGTCTCCACTTCGGTGTCGAAGGAGGTGTTGAGGGCCCCGATGGTGCTCCGCAGCAACTGCGCCATCAGGGATGTGCCCATCACGTTCACAGACAAGTGGTGGCTGGCTGTGGGATGGGAGCAGAGGGAGGCTGAGGAGGGGGCAGGAGGGCTGGGGGGTCCCTGCATTGCTGAGGGACATGGTGGGACCATGGGGCTGCCCTCCAGGGCCCTGAGCTCACTTTGGTAGGAATACTGCACATAGGAATGATTCTGGATGATGCTGAGAATGCTGAAGATGAAGTGGTCCAGGCCACAGACAAAGAGGAGGAAGAGCAGGAGTGGGATGCACCTGAGGAGCTCCATCACCTGCAGGGAGCAGGGGAGCTGTCACACCCTGCTGTCCCCTGCCCTGACCTCCCTGATAACCCCCAGCCCCTCACCATGTGCTGCAGCTCAGGCCGCTGCATGGCCGGGCGGCACGGGAAGATGAAAGACGAGGCCTCCTCCTGGAGCAGGGGCAGCAGTGTCTGCTTGTTCTGGGTGAGGGGCAGAGGGTGGCTCAGTGCAGCCTCTGGGACACCCCACTGGGGGTGACGGGGCTGCCCTGCACCCCTTTCCCCCTGCCCAACCTGCTCTCCACGCCGGGCATCGATTTGGCGGAAATAAGTGGTGATGTAGCAGTTATCAAAGCCGATGTTGTGACAGTATTGATAGGTGTAGTAGAAAGCCCTGGTGAGACAGGATGGGTCTGGGGTGAAGGAGGTACTGGGTGCAGCCCCAGGACCCCTCTCTTGTCTTCATGTTCCCCCTAGACCTGCTGCCAAAGAAGGCCTCCCCCACTCTGTGCCCTGCAGCTGGCACAGGGGTGTCACCCCCACCCCCTGACTATCCCAAGGCTCACGAGAAGAAGACGAAGAGGAAGGTGAAGGACAGCAGCAGGCGGAAGAAGGAGACGGCCAGGCCCAGGCGGGCGCCTTCCTCCCGAAGCTGCGAGGTCACCTCCTCCCGCAGCTGCTCCACTAACTCAGTGCCCACCAGCATCTCATGGTGCTCCTCCTATGGCAGAGGGGCCGTGGGGCAGGGCAGGACCTGGCCCCCACCCTGGCCATGGGCACAGGGGACAGGCACCCACAGGATGCCCAGGCACCCACCTGGTAGGTGATGCTGGCGCTGAATTCCTGGCTGAGGCTGTTGACAGAGCTGTTCACCTGGTCATACATCTGCCCAAAGTTCCCATCCACAGGGATCCTCTCCTCACACCACTGGTGCATGACTGCAGGGAGGGAGCAGGGATGGTGGCAGCTGTGGCTGCTGTGCCAGAGGCTGCAGGGGCAGGACTGGATCTGCCCCTCCAAGGGGGCACAAGGTCAGGGTCACCTACTTTTGACCATGTGGCAGAGGAACCCAAACTGCATGGGCAGGCAGACGAGGTGGCTGATGAGGGGCACGGTCACCAGTTTCATGCACTCCTGGTACATTTTCTGGAAATGGTCTGTGCAGCGCTGCAGGCCCTTCTCGATCACAGCTGGGGGGGCAGGAGCCCTCAGCTGCCTGTGCAGCCCCAGCCCCACTGGCCCAGCCCCCTACTGGGGCACCCTGTGGGGCCAGCACTGGGATCTAGGGCAGCCCCCCCACCTGCTGCCAGTCCCTGCCCGCCCCACTCACCAGCACAGCGATATTTGGTCTTTTTCTCATACAGCTCCTGGGTGCTGAGGGCCCGCTGGGTGCCCGTGGCCGGGTGTTGCCGCAGGTCGTAGCCCTCCTCGCTGGCCACCTGCTCGTTCAGCTCCATGAAGGCGTGAGAGATGTTCTGCATCTCAGCATTGAGTGTCTCCCCGCTCCTCTGCCAGGGCACAGACACAGGCAGAGGCTTGGCCCTGCTCCCCCAGCCCCCCAGGCACCCACTGCCCCAGACTCCTCCTCACCACCAGCTCTTCCATGACTTGGCGCAGGGGGGCTGTAGATGCCTGCCAGAGATCTCCGGTGTGGTTGACCTGCAGCTCCACCACGCACTCCATCGAGCGCTTCGCCTCCATCAGGTTGTGCCAGAGGTTGGCCCCGGGCCCTGATGGCAGCAGGGGTGGCTCAGAGCCTGCCAGCTCCCAGGACCCCACTGGGGGACACGGGGATATGGGGGCACCCTACCGTTGTAGATGGCGGCGAAGACAAAGGAGAGAACGTAGAGCCGACCCTCCTTCCCCAGGAATTTGGGGACCATGAGCAGGTTGGCGCAGCGGAAGTGGGGGGAGGTGGCCCAGCCCAAGGCAGTCACCGCTGTGCGGAGCAGAGAGCTGACCCCACGGTCCCACAGAGAAGCCCCTGGGGCTCCTGACGGCCCCCATCACCTCAGTCCCCTCCCTGCCCCATCCTCACCTGTCAGCCCCCAGGTAAGCTTCACCCTCTGTGTCTCTGGCAGGTCCAGAGGCAGGATGAGAAGATGGCAGAGCCCTGAAACACCCAACAATGTGTCCTGAGCTCCCAGTGCCACCAGCCCCATGCTTTGCCCGGCACCAGGACACACTCACAGAGGCCAAGGAGCATCCCAAAGCCAGCACCCAGGAAGACCTTGCTGCAGCGATACTCGTCTGGCCGGCTCCAGAGGAACCGGCTGCACGGGCCAGGCAGGACCGAGACCACCACTCGCTTCAGGGCTGGGTGGGGAGGGAGGTGTCAGCCCTGCCCGCTCCCACTGCCCACAGGCAGCCCTGGCTGAGAGAGGAGTGGGAGCGGAGCTCACTTGTGTTGGGGGGTTTCTGCCTCCTGCGTGTCTCAATCCCAGCCAAAGGCTTTTGCCCAGGGACCACTGGCTCTACAGCTCCAAAAGCAGGAATGTTCTCCTGGAACTGAGGATGGTGGGATTGTGCCCTAGAGCTGAGGCCAGTGGGATGCTCCAATGAAGTGGGAATGTCGTGGGAAGGGCTGGGTGTCTGCAAGACCACCACCTCCTGCAGCTCTCTGTCACTTCCCTCAGCCTGCTCCTTGTCAAAGTCGCGTCTGGCAGTGGGGAGAAAAGTGTTGGGGACTCCCAATGCTGGACGGGAGGGGGGACATTGCCACCCCCACAGCCAGCTCTCACCTGGAGAGCATCCCCTCACTCTCCTCCTCCTCCAGCCGGTCTTGCAGTCGGGTGGCCGTTCTGAAGGGGAGTCTCCAGCCCTTTATCATGTCCTTGACGCGTTGCCGCAGCAGCCGCCCTCGCTCCTGGCCCCGCAGTGACTGCCCAGCTCCCAGCCACACCCCCGGTGTCTCCTCGTCACTGGAGTCCCTGCAGGGGCAGAGAGGGCAGGGGTCAGCTGCAGCCCCCCCACACCCCCCCCAGGCTTGGCTGGGCTCCTGGCATCCCTCTGCTCACATCTCCTCATCCCCGGAGTCCGGGTAGCTCAGGGGGGCCATGCAGACAGAGCAGGTGTTGTTCAGGGCTCTGCAGCACTCGCTGCAATACAACCCTGTGGAAAATGGGGCTGTCAGGGGGGACATGGCATTTTCTGGGGAGGGGGTCCCCAAGCAGTGGGGGCTCCTACCTTTGCAGCCGGGTGTGATGCAGGCACTGAAGCTCGGCTGCTCGGCCGCCCCGCAGGTCAGGCAGTGCTTACGCTGGATGCCCAAGAAGCGACCGAGGCGGACAAGGACAGGGAACCTGTAAGCACGGAGCAATGGCCCATGGGGCAATGCCATCTCAGGGGTCCTTGCCACAGACCCCCAGGGATGATGCTGCCCTTTCCCACTCCCTGGAGGAGCTGACCTGGAGATGAGGATAAGGAAGAACCGGCTTTTCCCGGTGTCAGCCAAGCGCCGTGTGCCAACTTGGCGCATGGCAGACGCCAGCCATTCCCGCTGTGCCCGGATGATGTTGTGGAGGAAGGCCAAGCGCTCCTGACATGGAGGGGATGGGGTGAGGGCAGCTGGCTGCTGAGGGAGTGTAGAGGGACACACACACACAGAGGGGGCTTCTCACCTGCTCACGGGATCGGAAGTAGGCAGCACACACTGCCCGGCGCAGGCGGGCCATGTAGGAGCCAAAGATGGCGATGAAGAGCCAGATACCGTACAGGATTCCTGGTGGGAAGAAGAAAAGGAGTTAGGTAGGGTTGGCAGCCCCCTCCACCTTCCATCCACGTGGCTTGCTGAGGGTGCAGCACCCCCGGTCTGCACACCTATGGTGATGTAGGTGCTGTGGTCGGGCTCCACGGGCTCGATGAGGCAGACCTGGGACAGCACCGAGACCTTGCCCTCCTGCAGCGTGTTGAAGACAGAGACCAGATCCTGGAAGATCTCACTGGTGTAGCCCGTCCCGTTGACACTGATGGTCATTGTCGATGGTGCTGTGGACAAGCAGCTCAGTCCTGGGACCACCCCACAGCCCTGACCCTCAGCCAGCAGAGCACCCAAGGGTGCTGCTCACCCCTGGCGATGATCTCCGCGCTCAGCTGGTGCCGGAACAGGTCAAGCAGCCAGAAGATGCTGTAGTCAGCCAGGATGATGCTGAGCCCCAGCAGCACATGGCGCAGGAACCCAAACAGCTGCAGCCCGTACTGGCGTCGCTCCTTCTTCGTCAGCCACAGCGCACCTGGATGGCCACGGGAACACCATGAGGGACTCCTCGGTGCTCAGGGCTGGGCTGGGCCATGCCCTCGGGGGTGAGGCTGACCTGGGGGGATGTAGCGGCCCCTCTCCAGCGCCGACAGGGGCAGCACGGTGGGTGTGCCCTGCTCTGCACACCGCAGGTCCAGCTCCACGAAGCGCTGTGTGATGTAAACGTTGTCAAAGGTGTCGTCCCGAAGGTAACGGCGCCGGTACCGCACTGCACTGGGGGCACAGGGGGGGAGCTGAGCACCTGCATGCCAGGTCCCCGTCCCCATGGGTCACCAGAGCAGAACCCTGCCCACTCACTGGTAGCACAAGTAGAGGATGGCCAAGAAGGAGATGTAGGAGAAGAGCTCCAGGGCTCGGTGGTAGGGCTCCATGTGCTGCTGCACAGCCTCCATCATGTCCACAGACACCTCCCCCAGGCTCTTGCTGGCTTCGAGGCTGACGTTGAAGTGGTGCACGACCGAGATGTTGAACTCAAACTCGGTGCGGACACGGTTCAGGGCATCCGTGAGGGCTGCAGAGGTGACAAGAGGCACTGTGAGTTGGGACGAGAGCCAGAAGAGGGGTGCAGAGAGGGACCCCTGACCCCCCATGGCACTGGGATACTCACGGGCTGCGACATTGGTCTGGAGGAAGGCCTGGATGTACTGAGGGATGCTGCAGAACATGGCAGCAACTGCAGAGAGGGAGATCTCTGCTAGGGCTGGGTCCCCATGACAGGGACAGATCTGCCCCAGCACCCCATTAACCCCTCGTGACGGAGGGACAGGGACTCACGAGCATTGGCCATGCTGCAGAGGACCTTGAAGCTGAGGACGACATAGCAGATGTGGAAGAAGAGGGGCAGGGCCCGCTCGCAGCTGTCCTTGGCCTTGTCCATGTAGCGCATGCAGCTGCCCTGGGGCGACCCCAGCTCGCGGTTACAGACGTTACCGACGTTCGCCAGCCACCGCCAGACGTTGCGCAGGGCCCGGGCTGTGGGCAGGGAGCGGGCATTGGAGATGGGGAAGGACTGAAAGCGGGGTGGGGGGTGCTGGAGGTGGGGGACCCCTGGGGACCCCGCTCACCAACGTGTCTGGTGGAGTCCATGATGGAGCGGATGAATTTGCGGACACGGTCACCCACCACCTTGGCATTCTGGCCAATGTCCTTGATTTTTTTCTGCAAGTCTGCAGAGAGGGAGGGGGGACGTCTGAGTGTACCCCAAAGGGTGAGGGTAGCCTGGGGCTGTCTGTGGCTCCCCAAGGAAGGGCCCCTCGAGTCCCTCCACCTTCCCCCAGCCCCCCGCTCACTCAGCAGTGGCTCCTTGGCTCGTTGCACCCGTTCGGCCGTCTGGTTTTGGGCCAGTTCAGCCCCACATGACAGTGCCTTGGCCACCTGGGAGACGTTGTGCAGGAGATTGGTGCCAGGGCCTTGCACGGTCAGGCACAGCGCCAGCACCATGATCATCACCTTCCCCTCCCCTGCAAAGACAGGGCAGTCCTGGGGCTCAGCCAGGAGCCAGCAACCCCTGGCACCCCCAGCTCCCAGCACACGCCCCACGGCTGCTCACTGGTGAAGAAGTGGGGCAGTGCCAGCAGCACAATCATCCGCGTCTTCATGGAGAAGGCCATGCCCAGCCCCAGCCCCGCGCCCAGGATGACGGTGATGCTCAGGCAGTACCAGATGTTGTGGCCCTGCACCAGCAGCACCAGAGCCCCATAAATGGTGGCCAGAACCAGGCCCAGCGTGAGGCCGCCGATGCTGCGGGCAAACTCCCGGGCCTTGCTCAGCTCCTCCGGCCCACACTTGGCTGCAGGCCACGGTGCCCGGTTCTTGTGCCAGCCCCGGCGGCCCCGCAGGGCTCTGCCCAGCCACGAGACCAGCCCCATGCTGAGGCTGCTGCTGCTCCCTGCGGCTCTCTCGGAGTGAGCAGACTGAGTGAGCAGCTTCCAACGTGCTGCTTGCAGGGGTCCCACCGTTGTCAGTTCCTGTGTGACAGTTTCCGTTGCCTTCAGCAGTTTCAGTTGGGCTCTGGCGCAATGGCTGCTGCTCACCCTGGGGTCCATCTTCCCAACAGAGAAATTCTGTGTAATTACGTGTCAGTAATTGCAGCTTTAATAAGCCTCAGCATTTGTAGAGAGAAGGAACTTGGGCCAATACATCAGTGGGAGCCAGAGCCCATGGAACACTGAACACACGGACCAAGGACACTTGGCCACCCAGCCACGAGATGGACAGGACCAAACAAGGCCGATCATCAGCTGAAAGGGCAGAGTGAGAAATTGCTCTGAGGGAGGATCTCAACCACTGAGTCAGGAAACCCACTGACCCAAAAGGAGAAAACTGAGCATTCAGCCCAGTTAGCATGAGAAGCGAGAGAATCATTTAACCAATAGAAAACACTAATTAATACGAATAAATGAGGAACTGTGTAACTTGCAGACCATGAATGTTTAGTATTTGTTTGCTAAAGTGTAGAAATAGCCGACAGTTTGCTCACTGGGGGTTGCTTTGGGGATTGGCTCCCAGCGCAGAACCAGAAATAAATCAAATCCCTCAGCTCTGGGTGGGACTGGTCTCCTGCACACCAGGGGAAGGAAAGCATTTCAGGACAACATTTTGGAGACCCAGATGGGATGGCCATAAAGCCTGGCTTGGATCATCTTCCTGCAGCCAGTAACAGAGAATAGGATGGAGCAGGACTCCTGCAGTGCCTCGGGCTGTGAGCGGGGCTGCAGGGGTTGGGTGCTGGTGTCCTGCTCGTGGTCCCACAGCTCCCAGCCCCTCCAGGACAGCAGCAAGGAGGGGGCCCTGGCAGTGAAGGCTGCAACCCCCAAGCATGGCATGAAGTGGCGTCTGTGGGGTGCATCTGCCAGGGGGTTGAAAGGTGGTGGAGGGGAAATGGGAGTGGGGGGTCTTCTGTGTGTGGACAGGTGAAGGTGGGGCTGTGTTTTGTCTGGGTAATGAGGGTGGGGGGGTCTCTGCTGTCTGGGATGATGAAGATGGGGGTCTCTGTTGCACGAGGAGATAAAGGCAGGGGTGTCTGGCGTACGGGATGGTGACGGTGGGGTGTCTCTGCTGTGATGTGGGGGTCTCTGCTGCCCTGGAGGATGGAGGCAGGGGGCTCTGCCATAGGGGGTGGTGAAGGTGGGGGTCCTTCAATGTACAGGATGATGAAGGAGGGGTCTCCAGAGCACGAGATGGTGACGGTGGGTGCCTCTGCTCTCCCGGAAAGTGAAGGTGGGGGTCTCCACTCTAAGGGGTGATGAAGGCAGGGCTCTCGGGATGGGGAGGGGTCCCGCCCGCAGCACCGCTGGGTTCTCAGCCGCGCTACCCCGGCCAACAGCAGCCCCACCCGGCGCACACGGAGCCGCCCCCGCCCCGCCCCGGCCTGGGCGGTGCCGGAGGAGCGGAACGGGGCGACCGGGCCGGGAGGGAAGTTCCGCCCTCGGGCCGGGCCGGGCGGGGTCGGTGCCGGTGGCGGTGCCGGGGCCATGCGCGACGGGAGCCGGCGGGGACGTCCGCGGCGGGGCAGCGCGGCCCGGGGCGGCCATGGGGGCGATGGGGCCGCGGCTGCTCCTCGCCGCGGGGCTGCTGCTCGCCGCCGGCACCGGGAGCGCTGCAGGTGAGCGGGGAACAGGGGTCTCAGGTGAGGGGGTCGGTGGGCACCGCGGCTCGCCCCCGGTCAGGGCATCGCGGGGACACCCACAGGGAGCGGCTGGGGAGGACCGGGATGGGGAGTCGTAGCCCCGCTGGAAGCTCGTTGCCCCCTCCCCAGGATGTCCGGTGTGTCCTCTCGGTACGCTCGGTGCGCCCTCCGGGACGCGCCGTGACCCCTCCCCGGGGAGCGCGGGGATCCCTCCCCGGGACGCCCGGTGCTGCCCCGGGACCGCGGTTCGGCTCGGTCCGGCTGCCGGGACCCGGCGCTCCCCGGGCTGGTGGGGCCGTGGGGAGCGGGGTCTGCGTGACCCCTCCAAACCCCCTCCGGCATCCCCCGGGCCCTGGGCGGGCAGGGGTTCCCCAAAAGCTGGAGGGAGGGGTGGGGGGGACTCTGAGTCAGCCAAGCCGGGCTCCCAGCCCTGCCCAGTCTCTGTGCTGGTTGTACTGGGCAGCCGGCCGAGGTGATGCAAGGCTTGGCCGAGGAGCCCATCCCGTCCTCCTGCACCCCCCAAACAGGTCCCCCACAGGCTCTGCTGGGAGCCGTGCCCTTGGCTGCTGTGAGGTGAATGTGGGGGTCCCTGGTACTGCTTCCCACCCCAAATCCCTGCCCTGGTGGGCTGCAGTGGGTGACAGCAGGGATCTGTAATGCGATGGGTGACCAGACTTCGGCTGGTGACCAGGAGGTGCAGACTGGGGGCTCTGGGATGTGATGGGTGCCCGTGGGGGTCTGCGATGTGATGAGTGACGCGGTGGTGACACGACGGCCCGGGGCCCTGTGCAGGTGACAGCTCACAGCAGCACAGTGAAGAATTAGGACACTCCTGGTCTGTGACCCCGTGGGTCCTGTGGAATAACCGGACACTCAGCTTGGCAGAAGCGACCCAAGTAAGACCCCGCCCACATCCCTGGGGTCCCCCACACTTGTGACAATGTCGTGGGGGGCTGCCTGCACCCTGCCATGTCCCCATGCCCGCTTTTCAGCGCAGGAGATGCGGTGTCCTGGCACCACATCCCCGGGGGTGCCAGCACCCGGAACCTCTGGCGTCCCAGAAGCAGTGGGGAGTGGGACCCTCAGCAAATCCCCCTTCCCCTCCTGATGCTGGGAGGGACTTTTCTGGGTGGGGGTATCCACCCCGCGCCCCTCCTGGCGGGGGCGGAAGGGCCCAGCCCACCCCGCGGCCCTTGGGAGTCTCTCCGAAGTTTCCGCCGCGCTGCACGGGGCAGGAAGCGCGGGGGGAACGGGGTGGGGGCGCCGCTCCGTCCAACCCCCCTTTCCCCGACACAATGAGCCCGGGAGGGAGGGACGCTTCCTGCGGGGTGGGCAGAGCATCCCTTCCGACCTCTCCCTCCGGGCACGCGCCAGGGCCAGGCGGGTCCCCGGCCACGCAGCTCCTGATGGGGCGTGGGGATGGGGCAGCTTGGGACAGCGGGTACCCCCCTAACCGCAGCCTGTGGCAGGGAGGGTTCCCCGCCCGTCTGAGCGTCCTGCTGGAGCTCGAGGGGGTGCGGCTGGTGCTGGAACTGGAGCAAAACTGGTGAGTCTGTGGTTGTGGGGACAGCAGCAGGGAGTGGGATGGGGGTCCTGGACCCTCCTGGGACCCTGGGCCACTGTCTCTATGCATGGTGCACTTAGAGTGGGGCTGCCTTATTCCCTGTCTCCATCCATGGCACAGGTGGGGTGGGGGCCCCAGGGTGCACCCACAGCAGGGTGGGAGGTGGTGGATCCTGTGTTTCTGCTGGGGTGTGCTCAGGGCAGGGTGGCCTGGGGGTCCCTGCTGTGAGTGACACGAGTCTCTGGCAGGGAGCTGGTGCAGGGCACAGGGGCACTGCTCTATTACCTGCCCGACGGCACACGGGTGATCCAGGAGCCCAGCGAGCAGGTATGGCCTGAGGCACGGCTGTCACCTGTGGTGTCCCCAAGCTGTCCCTGCTCCCCAGGGGGACCCCAGCTTGGGGCTGGATCCTGAGCCCCCTTTTCTGCTGCAGGAGCACTGCTGCTACCAGGGGACAGTGCAGGGCTTCCCTGGCTCCTGGGCCAACCTCTGTGCCTGCACCGGACTCAGGTGAGCCCTCGAGGCCAGTGGTCCATGAGCCCACTCCCACTGTGCTGGTGTTGGGACAGGCTCCATATCCCAGCTCCTCTGTCCTTCCCCAGCGGCCACCTCTGGCTATCAGAGACCAGGAGCTACGCGCTGGAGCCGGACACCAGCAGCCCTCCAGGGCCACACGTGGCATCCCACCTGCGGGTGGTCCGGCTGGAGCCACAGAGCTGCGGGCAGGGCTCCCACCCTGGGGCAGAGGCAACAGAGCCCCTCTGGCCACAGCGGGTAGGTCACCCAGGCGTCTTGCCCCACAGAGAGTGTCCCCATATCAGCACTCTGATCCCCCTTTGTCCCCAGGGCAAGCGGGCAGCAGCAGAGCAGCGCTTTGTGGAGCTGGTGATGGTGGTGGACCACTCTGCGGTGAGTGCTGGGCAGTGTCCCCAGAACAGGGGCTGCCCTTTCCCCAGCCACCCCTCTGACCCCTCTCTGTTTCCCCAGTTCCAGAATTACCCCACCCTACAGCGTGTTCGCACTCGGACCCTGGAAATCGCCAACCAGATGGATGTGGTGAGTGACCATCGGGTTTGTCCGTCCCAGCCCAGTGCCCAGCTGTGCCAACACTGCAGTGTTGGGGGGGCTCTGACTCCTCTGTGCCCCCCAGTTCTTCCGCCCACTGGGAGTGCGGGTGGCCCTGCTGGCGGTGGAGGTCTGGAGCGAGGGTGACAAGATCGCGGTGGGCAGCAGTGCCCAGGCAGTGCTGGAGCGGTTCCTGCGCTGGCGCCAGGAGGAGCTGCTGCCCCAGCTGCCCCACGACAATGCCCAGCTCCTGACGTGAGTGGGGGACAGGCTGGGGACAGGGGGACGAGGCCACAGCAGCTCCCCAACCCCTGTACTCTCTCCCCAGCGGTGCCCGCTTTGATGATGTCGCAGTGGGGATGTCCACTCAAGCCTCCATGTGTTCCCCCTCCCGCTCCGGGGGGGTCAGCATGGTCAGTACCTCTGTCCCCCCTCTCCATTCTCCCACCACGTGCCCTCCCTGACCCTGCTGTCCCACAGGACCACTCCGTCAGTGTCCTCGTCATCGCCTCCACCGTGGCCCATCAGCTGGGGCACAACCTGGGCATGCGCCACGACAGCACCGGGCGCCTCTGCCACTGCGGCGACCTCCGGCACGACCGTGGCTGCATTATGGCACCACCTACGGGGTGAGGGCAGTGGGTAGGCCTTAGGGGGGCCGGGGCCAAGCCCCTTCCCCACCTCACGAGCCCCTTTCCTGGCTCTGCAGGTTGACGCCTGGCTTGAGCTTCAGCAACTGCAGCCGGCAGGACCTGGAGCGCAGCCTGCAGCAGGGCCAGGGCTGGTGCCTCTCCAACGTCCCCGAGCCCCAGCTCCTGACTGGCAGCCCCACCTGCGGGAACCACTTCGTGGAGCTGGGCGAGGAATGCGACTGCGGCCTGAGCGTGGTACGGGGGGCTCTGGGCAGGCCTAAAGCCCCAAAGCCACCCCCTTTCTCCATGGCCCTGCCCAGGGGTGTCTGGGGCTGGCAGGGTGGTTTCCAGTGCCCAGTGCTGGGTGCTGGTGGCACCCACTGACTGCAGCCCCCCCAATGCAGGAGTGCACCGATCCTTGCTGCAACAGCAGCTCCTGCCAGCTGATGCCAGGGGCTGTGTGTGCCACCGAGGACACCTGCTGCCAGGACTGCCAGGTGTGTGGGGATGGGCACCCATGCTGTGGGTACACCCCGTAGGGTGGGAGGGTCCCCCACTCACCCCGTTTATCTGCCCACATCTCCCCACAGCTGCGCCGTGCTGGACACGTGTGTCGGGAGCTGCTGGGCGAGTGTGACCTGCCCGAGTTCTGTGATGGGGTCTCACCGCGCTGCCCCCCTGACACGTTCCTGCAGGATGGGCAGCCCTGCGCCGGCGGGCGGGCACGCTGCTACAGCGGCGCCTGTGCCACCTACGAGGGGCAGTGCCAGCAGCTGCTGGGCCCAGGTACAGCAGGGCCAGGGTGGGGTGCTGGGGGCTAGGTAGGGGTGCTGAGGGTCTCTGTCCCCACTGCAGGTGCCAGTCCTGTCTCCAGCGCCTGCATGGCTGCCCTGAACACAAGAGGAGATGAGCGTGGGCACTGCGGGCAGCTCCCCAACGGCTCCTATGTCACCTGCGCCCAGCAGTGAGTGGTGTCCCATCCTTCTCTATGTCCCCCTTGCCGTGCCCCCTGCCCTGACCCCACCATCCCTGCAGGGACACCAGCTGTGGGATGCTGCAGTGCCAGCACAGCAGCACCCGTGGGGACAGACTGGAAGGGTCCTGCCAGGGGACCCCGCTGCCCGGGGACGAGGATGTGACCGATGCGGCCATGGTGCTGCCTGGCACCACCTGTGGCCCCGGGAAGGTGAGCAGTGGGGTGACAGGGAAGGGAGCAGGGACTCTCACAGTGCTGACGCCCCATCCCCCACAGATGTGCCTCCAGCACCGGTGCCAGGACATCTCCACGCTGGGTGACCAGCAGTGCCAGAGCAACTGCCATGGGCATGGGGTGAGTGCGGGGCTGGGGAGCGGGCGCTGGCAGTGGGGACCTGCCCTTCGGGGGCTGAGCTCAGCCGGTGTCACCCACGCAGGTGTGCAACAACCACGGGCACTGCCACTGTGAACGGGGCTGGGCCCCCCCAACCTGCGACAGCCCCGGCGTGGGGGGCAGCCAGGACAGCGGCCCTGCCGGCCTCGAGCGAGGTGAGGGCCAAGGCGAGCGCAGAGAATGGGGCTTTGTGCGGGTGTCGGGGGGGTGATGGGCACGGCGGGGGCTGACGTGCTGCTCTCCCGCAGGGGGAAGCGCCCTGCCCACGGCCCTGCTGCTGAGCGCACTGCTGGGGCTGGCGCTGGCACTGGGGCTGTGCCGCGCCCGCCGCGCCGGCCTGCACAAGCACCTCTGCCAGCTTGGCAAGGGCACCTCCTGCCAGTACAGGTACCAGGGACGGGGGGCACGTGGGGGGCACGTGGGTGTTTGGCACGCTCGCCTCTGCATGCGTGTACCGAGGCACACGGGTGGCACATGGGTGCCACGCTCACTTCTGCATGCGTGTGCCGTGACACGCAGGTGATGTGCTCACCTCTACACGTGTGCTGTGACGTGCAGGTGGCATACACCCCTTCGCATGTGTGCTGTGTCATGCAGGTGGCATGCTTGCCTCTGCATGTGTGTGCCAAGGCATACAGGTGGCACACAGACTCTGCATGCGTGTGCCGTGGCACAAGCGGCATGCTCAACTCTGCTCGCGTGTGCTGTGACACCCAGGTGGCACACGCAGCTCCACATGCGTGTGCCGTGGCAGGCACCAGAGTCACCTGCGTGTGAGCATGTGTGTGTGTAGCAGTGGGCTGCGTGCATGCACACACGCCGTGCACGCGTGTCCCTGCAGAATGACCATCCGTGTGCACGTGTGTCCCCGGCACAGGTCACAGCCCCGTCCCACACCACCGCCCCACGTCCCCGCGGCTCCTCCCGCCGCCCGCCCCCCAGCCCCAGCTGAGCCCCCCACTCTTCTCCCCACAGTGCTGAGACCCAGGTGCGGTTCCTGGGTCCCGGAGCCGCAGACGGCTGGAGCGGGTAACGTCACCGCCGGCGCCCGGGCGTGGGGCTGTCCCCGAGCTGTCCTGCTTCGCAAGGCCTCCGGTGCTGCGCTCTTCCCCTGGCAGTGCCCGTGGGGTGTGGGGCAGCCCCGGGGTGCGGGGTGTCGCATCTTCCAGCGCCAAGGGGTTCGTTTCTCTTGGGCTTCTGCTGGTGTCGGTGTCACTCTGTTGCCGTGTGGGGTCCCTCGAGTGCCCGGAGCGGGCAGGGTCTCATCCTGCCTCTTCCCTGCAGGATCTCGCAGCCAGAGCCCCGCTCGGGCAGCAACCAAGGTCCCCCCGCGCGTCCCCGGCCCCCGCAGTGGCGTCAGGCCACGGAGCTGCAGGTCATGCATGGCAGCAAGGTGAGCATGGGGGTGCTGGGGGCAGCGGGTGCTGAGTTCTCTCCGGTCTTGGGATGCCAGCTCAGCAGAGCATCCCACGTGTGGGATCCCACTCCTTGGCACCCAGAGCAGCCTGGCACCGCCACTTGGCACGAACTGGCCGTTCACTGGGATTGGTGCCCGTCCCAGCCAGGGTGGGGCCCTGGAGCTGTGCACTGAGCGGGGGGGTCTCTGTCTCTGCCTGGTGGGAGGGGGGTCTCCGCATGCTGCATGGCTTGTCCCCCCTCTCCCTCTCTCCGCAGCCGGCTGCCCTCGGCTCGGCCCGGCCTGATCCGCCCTCCCGGCCTCTCCCGCCGGACCCTGTGCCCAAGGTAACGCCCAGGCAGGGTGGGGGGTCCCTTAGCCCACCCTGGACCCGCTGCATGTCTGGCTGCGCTCCAGCTCTCGGGGACTTCTGTGACACGGGTGTCCCCACATCCCCTCCTGCCCAGCGTGAGGCTGGTCCCTGTGTCCCCCCGCTGTCCCCCTGCTGTCTCACTGTCCCTCTCTCTCTGCCCAGGCCCCCCCCTTGGGACGGGCCCCCCCCCCCCACACGCCCGCTGCCCGCAGACCCGGTGCTGCTGAGCGCTCAGGTAACGGCAGCAGCACCTGCGTGTGGGGCAGGAGGCCAATTCCCACCCCCTGAGGCCATCGGGGGGTCGGCCCATGACCCAGCCTTGACACCCCCGTCCCCTTGCAGCCCCCAGGTCCAGCCAAGCCCCCCCCACCACACCGGCCGCTGCCCTCGGACCCCCCAGCCCCTTTGCTGCCCCGCAGCGAGACCCCACCTGGGCACCCCTATGTCACCGTGATTCCTGCCAGGTGAGCAGGGGGACAGGACAGGGCTGGGAGGTCCAAGGAGGTTTTTAGTGGCTGAGGGGGGGCTGTGGGGTGCCAGGATCGGGGCCTGCAGAGGCCAGAGGGGAGTGCAGGTGGGGGAGAGGTGGTAGCCAGGAGAAATGAAGGGCCAGAACCGGGCGGGAGGGGAGAAAGGAGGGGCTTAGGGTGGGGATCCAGAGCAGGGGTCGGGGGAAGCTGCAGGGGAAGCTGTGCGACCCCACCCTCACCCCATCGCCCCCCCTTCTCTCCCCAGGCCCGCCCCGGCCCCGCCAGAGGCCTGAGCCGCGGGCAGAGAATGCGCAGCGCTGGATCGGCGGGGAAGGCCGAGCCCCGCCGGGCCCCGCCGCCCGCCTTTCCTCCCGCCACGTCAATAAAGAGGCTGTGAGCCGCCTCTACCCTGCCTCCGCCGCACCGGCACCGGGGCACCGCGACCGGCACCGGGGGGAGCGGGGAGGAACTACAACTCCCGGCAGGCCCCGCGCCGGAAAGGGGCTCCCGAGCGTCTCCGCCCCCTGGCGGGGACTGCGCGCAGCTGCACGGGGGGGGGGGGCGGTGTCCCGAGGGGCCACGTGGGCACGGGGCGGGGCGAGTGGCAAGGGGCGAAGGACACGGGGTGACACACACGTGGGCACGTGTGTGTGTAAGAGCTGCTCTGTGGGCACGGGGGCGGCCGTGCAGGTGGGCACACGCGTGTGCAAGAGCTGCCCTGTGCGTTTGTGTACACGCGTGCCCGGTGGGCAGGGACACGTGGGCAGGAGCTGCCAAGGCAGGGGCACACGCGTGTGCAAGAGTTGCCTTCTGGGTAGTAACGCGTGTGCAGGGGCTTCTCTGTGTTCACAGGGCTTCCACAAGCATGGGCGTGAACGTGTACAAGAGCTGTTCAGTCTGCGTGGGCACGTGTGTGTGTGTGTGTGTGTGTGTGTGTGTGTAAGGGCTGCCTGGTGGGCAGAGATGTGTGTGTGTGTGCAAAACCCACCCTGTGTGCATGGACACACGAGTGAGGCGCTCCTGCCACAAACACAGACACGTGTGTGCAAGAGCTGCCCCCTGGGCTCAGGCACACTGATACGAAGAAGCTGTCACAAACATGGGCACACTCGTGTGCAGGAACTGCCTTCCGGGCAGGAAGGATGCGGGGCCAGGAGCTGCCACACACATGGGCACGTGTGCGTGTAAGAGCTGCCCTATGGATTTGGACACACACGTGTGCAGGAGCTGTCCTGTGTGCACGGGCAGGAGCTGTTACACGCTTGGGTACACGTTTGTGCAGGAGCTGTTTTGTGGGCAGCGACACGTGTGTGCAAGCTGCCTGCTAGATCACAGGTACATGTGTGTGCAAGAGCCGCCCTCGTGAGCCCATCACATGCGTGTGCAGGAGCTGCTCTGAGGGCAGGGACCCACACCTGAACAAGAGCAGCCTCACACACGGACACACGTGTGCAAGAGCTGCTCTGCATGGGCACAGATGTGGGCAGGAACACGTGTGAGCATGAGCCGTCACACACTTGGGCACACAAGTGTGCAAGAGCTGTCTGGCGGACAGGGACATGGATGTGTGCAGAGGCTGGTCTGAACACACGAACACACGCGTGTGCAGGGGCTGCTCTGTGGGCAGGGACATGTGTGAAAAGGGGCTGCCATGCACATGGACACATGCGTGTGCAAGACTGTTACACACATGGGCAGGAGCTGCTGCACACAGGGACACATGCGTGTGCAAGAGCTTCCTGGTGGGCAGGGACACAAGTGTCACACGTGAGCACGCGTGTCTACAGGAACTGCTCTGTGGGCACATGCGTGTGCAAGAGCTGCCTGGTGGCCAGGGACACGTGGGCAGCAGCTGCCACAAACATGGGCACATGCGTGTGCAAGAACTGTCCCGTGTGCATGGGTACACGTGTGCAAGAGCTGCTCGTGGGCACAGACACCCGTGGGCAGGAGCTGCCTGGTGGGCCCAGGCACACGCGTGTGCGAGAGCTGCTCCGTGTGCACGGCCCGGTGTCCCCATCCCGGGCCCCGCAGGGCCCAGCTGGTGTCGGTACCGGTGGATGTTGATGCCCGATAAGGGCAGGGAGGTGGGCGCAGGGGGCAACCGGGGCTGCTGGTGCCGGTCCTGGGGCGGTTCCGGGCTGGGGTGGGGTTTGCCAAGGAACCGGATTGGGCCGGAGCTGCCGGCCCAAGGGGCGGTGCCGATGGATGCCAGAGGTGTTGGTCGGTGCCGGTGCCAGGGATGCTGTTGTCGGGGTTTGCTGATCTCAGGTGCCCGGGCAGTGCTGGTCCCGGTGCCGGTAGATATTCACAGTACCGGGTCGGTGTCGGATTGGGAGTGGTACCGGGGAGTTGCCAGGGATACCGGTCCCGGTGGATGTTGGCGATACCAGGAGGTGCCGGACTGGGGCGTGGCTGCCGACGCCGGTCCTGGTGTCGCTGGATGCCGGCGGTACCGGCCGGTGGGGAGTTACCGGTCTCGGTACCGGTGCCGGTCTCGATGCCGGTGCCGGTGGGTGCCGGTGCCGCCCGCCAAGGGTTAATGGCACTCGGTGAAGTTGCCGGGCGGCGGCGCGGCGGGATTGGCCCGAAGTTGTCGGGGCGGGCCGGGCCGTGCCGAGCCCCGCCGG